>APFE030329533.1:97926-140555 GCA_000404065.3 Pinus taeda
AAGGAAATAGTGAAAGAAGAATTACAAAAATTGTTACAAGTTGGATTCATCTATCATATTTCTGACAGTCAATGGGTTTCTCCCTTAGTGATAGTGCTAAAGAAAAATGGCAAGTGGAGCATATGTGTAGATTACAGGGAATTGAACAAAGCCAAATTAAAAGATCATTTCCCTCTACCATTTATTGATCAGGTACTAGATTCATCAGCTGGAAACAAGTTCTTTTATTTTCTGGATGGCTTTAGTGGGTATAATCAGATTAGGATAGCATTGGAAGACCAGGACAAAACAACATTTACTTGCCCATGGGGAACATATGCATACAATGTTTTGCCTTTTGGGTTTTGTAATGCACCTGCTACTTTCCAAAGAGTAGTCCTTGCAATATTTGCTGATCTGATCCATGCATGTGTAGAAATCTATATGGATGATTTCACTGTATATGGAAACACATTCGACGATTGTTTGAAAAGTCTTGAGAAAGTTTTGAAAAGATGCATAGAGACAATCTATCCCTAAGTAATAAAAAATGCTACATGATGTTAACAGAAGGGATAGTGTTGGGAACCATATTTCCTCATCAGGAATTAAGGTGGACCCAGCAAAAATATAAGTCATTGTGAATTTAATGCCACCTACAACTCAAAAGGAAGTAAGAAGTTTCCTGGGTTATGCAGGATACTATAGGACATTTATTGAAAATTTCAATAAAATAGCTTTGCCTCTATTCAAGTTACATGCAAAAGATGTTGAATTCCAATGGACAAACCATTGTCAAAATGCATTTCAATTATTGAAAGAAAAATTATCAGTTGCCCCCATTCTTCGAGGACCAAATTGGTCTTTGCTATTTCATATCTCCACTAATGCATCTAATACAGCCATAGGTGCATCACTTAGACAGAAAGAAAATCAGCTCAATTATGCTATATATTTCATAAGTAAAAACTTAACACCAGCAAAATGAACTATATAGTTACAGAAAAAGAGATGTTAGTTGTAATACATGCAGTAAATAAATTCAGGCATTACATAACAGACTATCAAGTATTCATTTCACACAGACCATTCAACCATCAGATACTTAATGAATAAAGCAATCACAAATGGTAGAATTACAATATGGTTATTGTTAATGCAGGAATTTAACATTACAATTGAAGATCGACCAGGTAAAGACAATTAAGTAGATGATATTCTTTCAAGGCTTCAAACACCTGGTGATCCGAATCTTATTTCAGATCATTTCCCAGATGAACATCTATTTGCAATAACTTCCAAAACACCATGGTTTGCAGATATAGAAAACTATTTATCTTCTAGAAAATTACCATCCCACTTCACAAAGAAACAAAAAAGAAAAATAATTAGAGAAAGTGCTAGATATAGTTGGATCAATGGTGATCTCTTTTATACTAGTTCCGATCTAATAAGAAGAAAATGTGTTAGAGAAGATGAAATCTTAGAAATTTTGAAAGCGTGTCATGAAGATCCATGTGGTGGTCATTTTGCAGACAAGCGAGCAGCTTACAAGGTGTTGAAACTTGGCTACTACTGACCAGCAATATTCAAGGATTCCAAAGACTATGTTAAAAGGTGTGACAGTTGCCAAAGAGTAGGAAGGCCAATAACATTAGATGAAATGTCACTTAATCCACAAGTACTCATAGGGCCATTTGAGAAATGGGATCTAGACTTTTTGCGGCCAATAAACCCACCTTAAAATGGGAAGAGGTACATCTTGGTATGTACTGACTATGTTATCAAGTGGGTTGAGGCAAAGGCAGTAGCAAGAGAAATAGAAGACACAGTGGTCACATTCCTCTTCAAGGAAATATTTGTCAGATTTGGAGTACCAAGACAGATTGTAACTGACCAAGGCACACAATTTACTTCCAAACTTGTTTTTGACCTTACAGAGAAGTATAAGATCAAACGGAGAAAATCAACTCCGTACCATCCTCAAGCAAACGGACAAGTAGAGTCAACAAACAAAGTCCTGGAGAATATCATGACAAAAACTATACAAATGAATAGAAAGGATTGGTTGGAGAAATTGAGAGATGCACTATGGGCATACAGGATAACATGGAAGAACACAATTGGGTTCAGCCCATATCAGTTAGTGTATGGAAAAGAAGTCTTGTCACCAATAGAATTTCAAATACACACATTTAAACTAGCAGCAAAGTTGGGAATGGAATTATCTGAAGCACAACAATAGCGAGTAATGGAATTGAATCAACTAGATGAAATAAGACAGCAAACAATGGAGCACACATCTCTTCTGCAACAGCAAACAATGGAGCACACATCTCTTCTGCAACAGCAAAGGATAAAATGGCATGATCGATTCATCAAGAACAAAACATTCAAAAAAGGAGTTTGGGCATTATTGTTTGACTCCAAGTTTAAAGATTTCAAGGCAAATTTTACAACTCATTGGCTGGGGCCATATGAGATAGACGAGATCTTCGACAATGGAGCTGTCAAAATAAAAGCAATTGATGATGCATCTATTTCATTTGTAGTTAATTGATGATGCATCTATTTCATTTGTAGTTAACGGACATAGGCTTAAAGTCTACAATAAGCCTATAAATAAAGAAGATTTTATGAAAATAATTTCAACCGATACTGATCTGAAAATAATGGAACAACATATCCATGTGCCTTCTGTTATTCCAAAAGAATAGAAATAATAATAATAGTAAGAAGTTTGCTTGTGAAAACCCAAGAAACTGGCACAAAGCAAACATGAATTCATAGAGGAAAACCAACTAGTTTGGACTATATGAATTCTTTATTTTGTTTTACTCTTACATCAGTTCGGTTTTGCATAATTAATCCTCCAAAAAAATACAAGACTTGAGGACAAGTCTTCACATAAGCAAGGGGGAAGTTGCAAAAGGAACTCGAATGCAACTGAAAGTTTGAGCAGCCAAATTACAGAAGGAACTTGAATTGCATGTCAAAAGGGACCTGAAACATCATTGAAAATATTGTGCAGAAGGAACCTGAAATGTTAGAAGAAACATGTATAATATGATAGATGCAACATTCAAAAAACTACATGTCATAAGGGACCTGAATCATCAAGTACAAATTTCAGAAGAGACCTGAACAACGTCAACCTTCAAAGACTTTAAATCAATGATGGATGTGAAAACATGAAGCAAAAATAAGTCTACATTGCAATATATCCTGGAAAAGCCATCAAATATATTATCAACTATCATTTGACATCATCAAATACTTTATGGGAGTAAAGTACAGTGAGTAAAAAAAAAAAATTGCTCTTGAAATTTCAATTTTTTTTAATTTTCTAGAAATTGTTAAGACTCATTTAGTACTTGATATGCATATTTTACCTACATTTCACTGCCTTCATTGTTCTAGTCATTATATTCCTATTCCTATTCATTATATTCTTATCCATATCCATTATCCTACCCATTTAATTATTATTCCATATACTATATTGCATTTCGTATTCCATATACCACATCACATTAATCCTAGGCATTTTCTTAAAGCAAATGGATTAGAAATAGAGGGATCAATAGTCAACCCTTAGATTGACCTACAAAAACACACCAAAAGTTAGTACCATAAAATTTAATTTTAAATATGGCCATGTTAGGGTCATTTTAAAATTGAATTAAAAAAACAATGGAAAGCGCATATTATGAAATGATATAAGTCATAACAAATTGAAATAATGAATTTCAATGAGACATAATCAAAGCGCATAATAAAAATAATACCACAAATTTTAAAGTCACAATGATGCAATTAAATGCAAATCATATAACAAAATGCAAAAGTATGGTCATATATAGCATTATGATGCATTTCAGTGGCATAATAATGGATATGAGATGGAGCCATGATGCATTCCAATGGGCACGAGGTCATGCAATCAGACCATAATACATTTTGATAGGCACAAAATGGAGCAATGATGTGTTTCGGTGGTATGGCGATATGGGTATATGGCAACATAAGTAGAACAGTAGATATGGTTTACGTAATGAGTAAAGCCAAGAACATGGAGGTATACATCATTGAGAAAGTACGCAAAATAAGTCAGAAGGACTAAGCCACGAGGGCATCTCAGTCAGAGGTCAACACATGAGAAAACAGTCAAACAAATTTGAAAAACATAGTGATATAACATTTCAAACAAACTTTGTGCACCTCTTCCATTTTCAAACCCACAGACCTCTGTAAAATCGTATTTGCTTCACCATCATAGCCATTCACAGGCTCAGGGAGGAAGTTGAATGTCATGCAAGCTATTGGCACGCATTCAAAATATTCAGTGAAGAACGAATTGACGGAGAAAAACATAGGAACGTAGGAAATCAAACTAAGAAAAGGAAGCATGAAATATAATAGTGGAGGAATGGAGAGATAAGAAGAGCAAGCAGAGTTGACTGGGAGTTAAGCCAAGAGATCTAGTAGTCGTGTAGCAAAAACACATCACCTAAGTGCAGAGATATCGTGAGGCAAGAAGGTAAGAGAAAAAACCCATATTTTTCTCATAAATGCAACATATATTTTGATGAATAAATCTCAGTATCTTGAGGAGAACATGAGTTAACTTTAAGTTATAAATTAGTGCCTCAGCCACTATTTAAAACTTGTCACTGCCATCGTTCATTTAAACTCTAACACCAATAAATACATAGGGATTTTTTAGTAGAGTTTAACGAAATAAATGTTATGAAACGCAGGGAGATAAGGTCACGACTCAGAGGAAAACTCGGCATTTGACCAAAAGCAAGTAAATCAAATCAGATCTCCCATATTCAATCACAAAATTGCCAAGTTTTGTTTGTTGAAATAGAGTGTTGCATAATGCAAAAGACAGTGAACTAATTGTTGTTGATTTCACAAACAATGAATTTAAAAACCACTTCAGTTATTGTGTAAAGAATTTGTCAAATATAGGGGAAGAGTCATATACGAAATCGAAAGGCAGGAGGAACTGTGGCATAATTTTTTATTTTTTTTAATTTACACAGTAGTCTACATCAAAATAGAATTTCGATTTTGGTTTTGAAAACAAGATTTATTTTCCTATTTTTATATATGCAGTGGATATAATTTATGAATGATTTGTATGGGAAGATCATTTTATCCACATGCACGGTAAGGGTTATTGAAACAGAGCAGGGATTTGGATGAATTGGGAAAAAACAAATATTGGTTTGTGAATCAAGGAGCAATAAAAACATGATCAAGATGTTTTTTTTTATGATTTTCATCTACAAATAATAATGTTTTAAATAACAGTGACTCATTTTTGCAGCAAAACAAAGATTGAATGAGGCTGATTTCATTTTTTTTAAAGAGTATCATAAAGGAGGTAAGCCATATTACTACAATGCATGAATGAATCAATAAATATTTGTATGCATGCATAATTTTTATTTTCAATTTCAAAATGAGAATTATGATAGTAGAGGGTTATATAAATTGGTTTTCAGAACAAATGGCTACAAGAATAGAACCAAAATTCCAGATTGAGCAGTTGGAGAAAGAAACAGTAGAGAAACTTTATCAAGTTGGACTTATAGGTTTTCTTCAAAAGTTTAATGGGCATAGTGAAAGCATAACCAGGGAATTTATAAACAATTATACCCAAGACCAAACTATGGTGGGAAACTTAGCTATTCCTTTGACTCCATAATTCATCTCTCAATCATTAGACCTACCATTAATAGGAGAACACTATCATAAGGGTTTACACTTCAAAGAAAAAGGATGGACTTTCTTTTTAGAGAAGAACAGGAAAGGAACCTTTGATAGAACCAAAGGCATACCTAGGGAATGGTTCAATGAGCCTTGGGAGAATTAGTTTTAATCATTCAGAAGTTTTTCACATGTGATAGAGGCCACAGTGTGGTGCATCTTTACCATGTCAGACTACTCCAACACATCAAAGGAGAAGTGAAAATTAACCTACCATATTTCTTCTCTAGGAATCTGATTAAGATGATAGAGACTGTGAAAAATGAAACTAAACCAAAAGAGGCCCAAATCTCTCACCAAGGACTTATAAAAATTATTGTAGAATATCAAGTGAGAGCTAAGGGTATAGTTTAGAAAGAATTTTTAGTCCAAAATCATCATGAAGAACGGGCCATAGAAGATCAGTATAAACCACTTCAGGAAACCATAAGCATAATGAATTCACCTCTGTATCCAAGAACTAGATCCAAAAAAAAACACAATGTTGTCATGGTTGAGAAGGAGGCATCCTTCATATCCACTCCTAGGAGGCATAGGAGAAAGAGCCCAACAGAGACAAGTAGCAAAGACCCTGAAGTACAGATTGTAGAGACACCTTCTACAGAGAAATAAGTAGATGACATCATTGAAAGATTGGAAAAATAAGCATTGGAAAAAGACTCATACTTCGACAATGTTAAGGCCACATCATTTTCCAAGGACACAAGAATTACAAAAAGAGTTGCAACTGAGCAAGATAAAAGAACTGACAGATCAATTAGAGATAAAAAGGATCTTATAGAGGCACTTGAAGAAATAGAACAAAACATATAAGAAAAATAATGCAAAGTTGGTCAAGGAAAATGAAAAGCTAAATGAGGAGGTAGGAAAACTGAAAAGAAAGATTGACCTTCTTTGCAAACAGGCTTTCAAGTGGCTCAAAGAAAAAAACTTGTGGAAAAACAAGTATGAGAAACAAAAGGTCAAGGCTACAATTTACAAGGAAGAACAGTACAAAGGGATAGATTGTCTACTCGTATCAGCACAGCAGGAAGCATCAGCATTAGGCACAGGGTTTACAACAGAGGTCAGAAGATCCAAGAGGAGGAAGCAAGCATGAGGACATGCTTGTGCATCAGCAAGGGGTAGACGTTGGCCTTCGTTTTTTATCCAATTTTGCTTAAAAAAACACACCTAATTTCTATATTATTCATCCATTTTCTATCATATGCACCCCATTTTGATATATTTATGCATATTCATGTATAGAAATTTAGTTTTACAATTTTTAGACGTTTTTATGAAAAATGAATTTTAAGTGCATTTTTGGACAGAATCAGAAATTCTCGTAATGGCTTCATGGATGTCATATTTGCAGGACACGTGGGCATGAGCTGAGTACATTTCTAGAAAGCTTGGGAACTAAGATTGAACTAAGTCCTATTGGTTCAGTCAAACCAAGGTTAAACATGCCCAGTCAAAGCTAGTCAAACAGGACCAGTCATTCAAGAAATCCCTAGGAAATAAGGCAGTTTTATGATTTCATGTGATTTTTCATATTTTTAGTGATGGGATGGATGAGTTAAACTTGGATAAATAGGATATGGATAGACATAGCTGCTAGAGACATTTTATATCAGTTTGTTTCATATTTTTCTATTTAAGCCAAAACATTGAAGGCTTATATATGTAGAGTTTGTATAATTTCATATTGAGACTTCTGAATACTTGGAATTAATTTGAGGAACCTGTTTTATCTTCATTTTTCTGTTCAATGGCGTGGATGATTGACTGAGTTTGCAGTAGCTGATAATCTCTTCAAGTGTGCAAGGCAAGGGTGAAGAGCCCCCACTCCAAGTTAAGTACACTTCATGGTTAATCTAGCTTGATTTCATAAACTAGTTTTGCTTCAGATTTGTTTATTTGATTTGATGTATGATGATTTATTATGTTTGCTAATGAATCTTGGTTTAGTTATCATCTTTATATGAAGGGAAAACCCAGTGTTCAAGTTGAACCCTCCTTCTATTGGATTAATGAATAGAAACTAAAATTCATCTTTCTTGCTTTCAAGTGATTTTCTGAATTTCCAATTTTCTAACAATAGCATTAATGATGAATGGTTTTGTGATGAAGAACAGCAAGGACCTCCTTAGTTAGGAGCCTCTTCCATTATTTGTTTATGCATCTTAAGTTATTTTCCATTAGTGGTTTTTTATTTCTTTTCATGACGTAGTATTCTAGAAGAAGGACAAATCTGGGTCTCCTAAGTTATGAGTCACTTCTCCTACTTATTACATAATGAATTAGAAATTACTTAGTTGAATTTTATATTTGTAATATGCATTTCTAATTAGTTTATAATTTCATTTCCTTCAGTTTCCATAACTTATCTTCTAAAATAGATTATAGTTGATATCCATACACTTTGGACATGGTTATAAGTTCTACAAACCTGGATTGATAATGAAATACTTGTGTTAATTTACTCAATAAATTAGCCCAACAGCAAAGATGAGCCCATTATTACATATCTATCTAGGTTTACTCAAGTGAGGGATGAACTTTGAGGTGTTGGAGAGAAAATCCCCCCAACAGAGCTTGTGAGCCTTGATCTTCTTGGGCTTCACAAAGTCTTGTAGAGTTTTTAGGATACAGTGAATGGCAGAGATAAGCTCCCTAATTGGGAGACATTGTGGTCATATCTTGTGTAGGAAGAGATAAGAAGGAACACAAGGGATGGAATCTCATCTGGGACAGAAGAGGAGGAGAACTTTTCTTTAGTTAGCAAAGGGAAGAAATCCAAGGCAAAGAAGGCCCAAGGCCAAACAAAATCTAATCATAATGGTGGCAAGGATAAGAAGGATATTAGCAAGATCAAGTGTTTTCATTGTCATGAGTTTGGATGTTATGATACAAAATGTCCAAATAAGAAATCCAGTAAGCATATTGTAGTAGCAGTAGGAGGAGAAGCACTCTCTTCTAAGTTTGAATTGGATTTCTCTTTAATAGCTTGCATGGAAAGCTCACTCTAAGGTTGTGAGTCATATATTGACTCAGGGGCCTCATTCCACATGACTGGGAATAAAGATTTCTTCAATAGTTTAGAAGAGAAAGACATGTAATTCCATATCAAGCTTGGAGATGATAGAAAATATATGATCAAAGGAGTTGGCACAATGAGATTTATGATGAAGTCTGGTTCACTTCTCCATATCAATAATGTGATGTATGTCCTAGGATTGAAGAAAACCTTGTTCATTAGAAGTCCTTGAAGACAAAGGGTATGATGTAGTCTTTAGCAAAGGGAAGGCCTACCTCAAGCATTATGCTTCAAGAGAAGTCAAGTAAATTGGTGTCAAGATCGAGAACCTATACAAATTTGAATTTGATGCATGCGTAGCCTTAAGAATGAAGGCGAAGAGTTCTCAGAGTAGACATGTGGTGGTTGAAAAAGAGCTGGATAGAGATCTCAAAATGGAGCTTGAGCCAGCATCTTAGTTTCAGTCTAAGCTATTTGGCAGTTGGGATAACCAGCTAGGATAATGATGAGGACCATAGCCTAGGGCGAGTGGACGTAGCCACTCAATTAGAGACTTCCAGTATATGGAAATTTCGAGCCAAGTGGAAAGAGGATTTGGTTAAGATAACTCATAAGAGAGTTGATTCTCCAAACATCAAGAAGCAGACACCCAAGTACACTAAAGTGGTGAACTCACATATCATGGAGGGAAAGAATGGGTCTTCAAAGTAGGTTTCCCAGAAGGAAGCAAATAAGTCTTCTAGTTTAGAGGGAGCAGTTGCAGCAACAGAGAACTTGGTAGAGTTGAACACTAATCCAGGTGGACAAGGTTCTTCAAAGAATCCCTTCCTCGCTAAGAGGGAGTGCTGAAATTGTAGCAAGGAATAGATTTGTTGACTTATGCCTTAGTCAAAGATGCGAATTCAAATTCAATCTCAGAGATACTTGAGTTAGTTATCAGTTAACATGTGTGATGTGGCCTATCACTAGTTTATTGTCAATTAATTCGAGTTAAATGACTTTCAGTGAGTTATGTATTAGTTGATCACTAAAATTTAGCTATCTAGTGGAGTTAAACTCTAGTGTCTACCAGTTAACTAATCTCTAGTTCTAGAATAGAGATAGACTTGAGTTCTTGAGATTAGTTTAGTAGTTTGACTTTTGTTAAGTAAACTAACTCTCGGTTAATTGGTTGTAGCTACTAAATTTATTCCTAGTATATCATGCAATTCAAATTTCCTATTGAGATTAAATGAAGGCACAAATATATTTATTTGTTATACACAGGTTTTTGTGTAGAGTCTTGAGAAGCAAGTACAATAATCTCTCTTGGGAATTGTGTAAGGAAATGTGATAAATTCCTAACTTTTAGGGGTAGATTTGAGCTAGGAAATAGGATCTAGTAGCATGCCTTATTTGCCTAGTGTTGGGTGAGTCTTGTAGAGAGTTGATCAGTATTGCAGGGATTTTCAAGCTTGAAGTAGATTCTATGTAATAGATCATATTGCTCAATTGATTCAATACAAGCAAGAGGGGGTTTTCCTAGTTGGGTTCCCCATATATATTCTGTGTTCTATGTGTGATTGTGTTTTTGTTCATTGTTTTCTTTCCGCATATTTTTTTGGTAGATAAATCTTATGCCTTTTGTGATTAGTTTTCTCTCATTAGCAGTTGCAAGGTTTCAGCGATTTTCTGCATTCAGTAAGGTCAAGGTGGTGGAATAGAAACCCTTCCACTATGGGAAAAATGAAAGAGAAATAAGATTTCTTGTGAGGAAGGACGAAAAGATAAGTTGAACTCCTTTGCTTGAGAAAGGGAAGGGTTTATGGGAGCTCTCGAGTAGAGTTTCCAAATTTGTAGCATGATGGCTAGAGTGAGGAAATACACTATCATGATGAGAGGACGGCCCAAGCTACATGATATTTGAAGAGAACTAATATCAAATTTTTGGAACAAATCAAGAAAACCAAGTGGGGAAAGATTTGAGAGGAGTGAGGCAACTATATTAAGTAGGTTTTAAGAGATAATTGACATGTTTAAGCATTATAGGTTAATCAATTAAGTTGTGTGTTCAATTACATTTGAATAATAAATCAATCTAATTAGTAAATGAAATTGGGCAAGGAAAGTAAAATATGTTTTATTCCCCTATATTCCATGTGGGATAATTAAACACTTTGCATCAAATGAAATATAGATGAAAGTAAAGGAGCATGCAAGCTATCTAACCCTTGATTTAGTGCATAAAAATTGAGCATAAAGCATTAAAACAATTAACCAAACTCACTAGGGTGAGCAAGAAAAGTGGGAGATGTCCTTGATTTTATTCACCACTCTAGGGATGACACAACTCTTATATAGAAGTAAAATAAGCTAACTAACTAAACAACGTGGAAAGTTACTTAATCTAAGGAAAGGAAACACATAAGATAGAAACGATGAAGGAGAGAAACCCTACTTTATGTACTATAATACATTGGTAGTGTCTTGTAAAATAAGCTCAAAAATATTATAAAAAATGCATTCAATGAAATAAATGGCACAAGCAAACAATAACATACAGAAGACAAATCCTAGATGTAAGTGTGATCACCTGAATGCCCTTAATGAGAACCTCCCTTTAAATTGTGACATTTATTGATGAAGTTGGGGGAAAGGGGCAAAGCCAAGAACACCTTGAGAACAATCAACTAATTTGACAATGAAAAAGCAAAGTAATGGATGGCACAACATGCCAACGAAGCCTCTAAGTGTTGGAGGGTCAAAGGGTATAATAGATCCAAGTAGCATAAGAGAAATAGATTACAAGTTTGATGTTGATTCAATAAAGTTTCAATTCGTAAGAAGATGATCAAAGAGAGATTGGTAATAAAGATTCTAGTGGTTGCTTAAATAGATTTAAGAAAATTTTATTGGCATAGACAGACATTGTCATAGCATTGGAAAAGGCGGTATTTTTATTAGAACTAAGTTGTGGGTTTTCATAGAGAAACTATGAGTTCTATGATCACACCACCAAAATTTTAAGAAAACCCCTTTTCGATCCATATAATACGAGTAGTAGGTGCAATATAGTACATAAAAACCCATGGATCATGGCATACTAATGTAGGAAAATGAATGTTTAACCATGTATAACCCTTGACAAGTGTGTCCAAATGGGCATGGGGACATTGGGGACTCAAAAATGAGCACTTCAAACAAACTAGAGACCAAATCAAAGGCATAACCCAATATTGAGCTAATCACTTAGAAAATGTCCCAAACAAAGTACTCAAAAGGTTTAGCAAGAGCAGATATCTGAGAAGGGCCAAAGATAAAGGGGGAGGATGAAAGGGGTACCTTATCATTGCTTGAGACATCAAGTTGAGGGACCAAATTAAATATAGTATGACCAGGAAACTCAATGGAGGAGACTCTAGCAAAGGTGAGCCATTGGTTTATGGCCTAGGGCAACCCCTCCTTCCAAACTTGGTCCAAATATTTAAAAAAAGTGTTTTACTCCTTGTACATGACTTTTCCCTGTCTTAAAAGCGTGTACATGTGGGTCAGTATATACCCAACCCGCGTATATGTCTTAAAACACTTAAAAAAATTAAATTTCCTTAATTATGGGCAGAGATCATGGGTTTTACCTGTTGATTACCTATTAGTGCCCATGGTTCAACTGTTCCCAAATGTTTCCCAACTAAAAAACTACTTTGGGAGAAGTATAAAAAGACTTCAATGGGAAGGCCTTAAGGAGGAGAGAAAATAGAGAATGACTCTGTTGAGATTATCCCCTTATCAAGTCTGAAGGTCCCTGTGCTTCAAGCACTTCCCCAAGTTCAGGAAACCCTTGTTTCCTTGAGAGTCGATATCATTTCACTTGTGGGAGATATCCTTGTGTTGGTTATGGAAGGAGCCTTTTGAAGGCTGGGACTGGACGGACCTAGAGGACGGTTCCGCTTGGAGCCGGAAGAGGAAGACTCAGGTGAACTCTTTCTATGTTTTTATTATAGTTATCTGCAATAAAAGAAACATTGTCTTGTTCCTGATATCAACTTTGTTTATGCATCTGATGTTGTTGTTATGGTTTATGTATGAATGACTATTTCAATGTATAACTAACCATCTACTTATATTTTATAAATTTGATTTCACTATAATGCTTTATCTATATGTTGTTGTGCATCTTTGAATTGGTTGTTTTGCAGGTTCAAAGATCGTGAGGAGTTGCAGAGGGTTTGAACCCTGGCTGGAACTACCCAAACGAAGGACCCCCGGGTATGTACATCCCCGCATAGTTTGCTCGTTTAAGCATTTTGCCTGATTATCTGCGTGTTTCTTATTGTAGATTACTCCTGCTCTACTAGGGTTCTTACCCAAAGCCCTAGGGGACTTTGTCCCTTAACAGAATTGGCAACTCCATTGAGGACAACAATCTTGTTGTTCCTAGTTTGGGTTATTTAGTGCCAATCAGGGCTCAGCTTTCAGTTTGCTTGTTGTGATTGTACTGTCTGCTTCTGCAGGAACTCAAACTTTAAGTTTAATCTTTGTCATCTAGCCTCATTTTTTTTTTCTTGTAAACCTTTATATAGGCACCTTTGTCAGGCTACAGAAGTGTATACACGCTAGTTTCTCTAAACTGAAACCAAGTATATGTGGGTTTCTTTTGACTAAAATGTGTGTACACGCACCTGTGTAGAGACACAGTCGTGTATACATTTGTTTTGCATGAATTTTTCGAGTCTTTTTATCTGGAAAGACTTGTTTCTTGGCCTGTGTGCTTCCTAAGTAGTCAATTTCTGTTTTCAGATTTTAGTTTTTCAGTGAGCCTACTGTTTCGAGTTCTCTCCTGCTTTGAAGAGTTTTTGGTCTTGATTTGCTTTAAAGTGAGTGTTATCATTTGTGTTTGAACATACAAGGCTTCTTGTAGAGGCTCTTGATTGTTCTAGTTTTCTGAAACAGAAGATTGCTTGCAATCTATGTGTCAAACTTCATTTTTATGGTTTGCTTGCTTTGCTTCCCATTAAGTTTGTGGCCATTCACTTCTTCTTGCTTTTTGAAAGTTTTTGTTAACAAGTTTGAAAGCGTTCCTTTCCTGATTTCTTGATCAGTGTCTTAAACCTCTTTTTGCTGCTTTTGGATTGTTTAGTGCATCTTGGAACATCTATTTTGTTAAGTTTTCATTCGTGTTGAATTGACAACTTGCAAAGTTTCCTTGTGATTTGCTTTCAGTCGTTGAGTCTTTGGTAGCTTTTTTAGTACTTTTGAAAAGTTTATTTTATTGGTTTTTTGAAAAAAGAAAAGTCCTTCAAAAACATTGTTTTTTCTTTCTTTTCCGAATTTGTGTTTGGTTTCTTTTGGTTTTTGAGAGTGATTTGGGATCTTTGTGTTTAGTCCTTCTTGTTTTGGGAAAGATTTTTTGTTCAAATTCATATTCCTTTCAAAACACTTAAATTGGATTATAAAACAAATTACTTTCATTTTCTTTTTACAGTAATCTAGAATTTTTGCATCATCATGTACACTTTTCATTAGGGTAGTTTCCCATCATTAGAGCATCAACATTTTTTTAGTTTTTGTGAGTGTGAAGTCTATTACAAGAAAAGAAAAGGAAAAAGTTTATTGCTTTCATAGAAGTTTCTTAGAACCCAAGTAGAAGTTACTTTTCATCGAAGAACGAACAAGTGCATTGCATATAAGTTAGTTTTTCATTAATTTCTTTTGTGTCAACGAACACCATTAGTTTCACTTTCGTATTGTCCCTTTGACTTAAAAGGAACAGCCACTTAAAATCAAGCGCTAATAAAATAAACTAGAACTTTTTATATTGTCAATAAGTACACCAACAAGTTTTAGGTTATTTAGGGCCTTGGATTAGGCGAGAGGAAAGTAAAGTCTCCAAGGTCACTCTAAATTGTCAAACGTAGAAGTCTGAATAAAGAGTGAAAATCCAATAGTGTTAGGGAGATCGAGAAAGCTCCGTGACTGGGAGTTAAGCATGAGGGTTTTTGAAGATAAGGATGAGAGGTACCCCCTCTTACTTGTCGGATCTTACCTCACGACTGTTCTGCCCGGCTTCTAATGCCAATTGGTACCTTTAGTTGCCTATCCTAGGGATCTACACTGGTGGCTGCAGAGGGGGATCTCGTGGCACCTGAGGTCGACGTTGCATCACTTTCAATGGTACTTCTGGAGGGAACCCTTGCGAAGCTTGGGGGCTTGCACCGACAAAGGTTGTTGTTTGAAGGTCAGCGTAAATTCCTCTGATACCTTCGCTAGTAGACCTGGGGTGTAATTACCCCAATCTATTTTTGGAAGGCCCTTATTATTCACTTTCTTGTATTTTGGTGTCCGGTCCTAATCACCCGAAGCGGAAATACTTGGAAGTTGTTTGACTGCTGAATTCTTTAGGGACACTTTTAGTGTGTGTTCTATTCTCCTAGTCAGCCTAGCTTTCAAATTTCTTGAGTCTTTAAGTAGATCTTATTAAATAATTCAAAGTGGTTGACCAATCACTTAGACGGTCCCGTAGACTTCGTGGGCTTTCACCTGCAAGTCCAGAGTCTTCTCCCAGAAGGCATAGGAGCAATTCTACCAGTGGTTTTCAACCAGTGGAAGCTGGCACATTGGAGATTGATCCTCCACTTGGGGGCATCAGTGTACAAGGTAGACCTGGTACTACCACAGAGCTAGAGAGGAACACACTAGTTCTTTCTCGAGTACTCTTCCAGTCAGAAGATAATATTGAGGTAGAAGAGCTCTCAGAGTCGGTTGCGGCTCTGAATTCTCCTCTCCCTTCTGATCATCCGAACGTATTGTTATACGTTGGAACTCTGACACAGAGGCCTTCAAGCCCAGGTCCACACACAAACATCCCTTCGATGACCACTACTGGAAGCATGGCATCCACCACGAGTGCTACGAATATGCAAACTCCTATATCAGCACAAGGTGGAGGAACTATTTCCATCCCTTCTACATCGTTATTTGGATCTACTGCCAACACATCCTTGTTTGGGTCTACTTCCATTCCATCGATGAGTGGAAGTTCCCAATCGCATGCATCCAGTTTTGGATTCTTCCCTTTTGGAACACCCTCTTAAGGTATTCCTTCAGTTCCATTAAGTGTACCATTAATTTCCTCCATGTCCATGATGAGTGGATCGACATATTTTGAGCATTTTCCTTTTGGAAGTGGTCATATACCACATTCCATTCTGACGGTGGGGTCTATGTCTTTTCCTTTCACAGGTCAAGGTACTAATCCTTTTCAGAGTTGGACTAACCCTGCGGTTAGTGGGATCGAAACTGGGAATCCTTTTTTCGACCAACAAGGAAATGTGTCGTACTCCTCGTTCAATTCATTTTGAAGTTTTCCATCCTTAGCTAATGCTTGGAACCCTTACCAAGGGTTTTCCACTCCGTATAATAATTAGTTAGGGGGGAACTTTGGCGGTTACGGAGGTGTTTCGGTTGGAGTTGGTCAAACTTTGAGTTTTGCTAAACCACAAGGGTCACCTTTTGGTTCAGCAGGTTCTACTAGTTACTTCGGGTAACCTGGTGCCTTTCAAAATCTGGGTCATTCTTTTCAGACTTTCGGGAATCTCGCCCAATCTGGGTGGAATCCCCAACGTTCTCCGAGACTTCCTTTTCTAGCCATGCTCAATCTGCCAGACTTGACTAAGTTAACGAATGATCCAATCAGATACAATCCGGCTTGGCCTTTGGTCCCAACCAAACTTCCATCGGATATCCCAAAATTCGAAGGGAAGAGTGGAGAAGACCCGGGCGACCATGTAACCACATTCCATTTATGTTGCTCATCGAACTCCCTCATCGATGATTCGATTAAGTTGAGACTATTTCAGTGCACCTTAACTGGAAATGCGGCTAAGTGGTATATAGAGTTGCAAGGGGGCACCTTTACATCTTTCACCAATTTGGCTAACATATTATTAAACCATTTTCAATTGCCTGTCTGTTACGAAGCCAGAACCGAACTTCTGGCCAATTTTCATCAGGACATCGCTACTCACATTTCTCATCATATTCAAGAATGGAGACAGAGAAAGAGGCTCATCAAAGCCGAAATTCCACCTGAATTCCGTCTCGAATGGTTTTTAAAAACATTACAACCCAAGATCTCCAAGGATGTTTCTATGTCGAGGTGTATTCAGAAGAGCAGGCTATCTTTCACGCCCAGCAGTTAGAACTGATATATTCTCAGCCTGGAACTCTTCAGAAAATATTTCCTAATGCTCCTAGATCCACGGTTGATATAACCAAACTGAAGCCAAGTCCACATGCTGATGGTATTGTTGGATCGATTGATGTGAATGCGGTGAACCTTCTGAGCCAATTGCAGCGGTTGTCTATACAAACTACTTCTTCCAATTAGGTTGCACCGTCTACTACTCCACCTTCTCAACCTTCTTCCGTAAATGTTGTTCAGGCTTCTAACCCCAAAGGAAATCAAAATTCCGATGGGAAGAAGAAGGGATGAGGTAAAAAGAAGAATCAAGATGGGAAGGGTAATGAAAATAAGCCCGACAATAATGTTGGTGAGGGTGGAAAAGAGTCTAAGAAGAAAGTTAAGTTTCCATGCAAGTTATGCAATGGAGACCATTTGACTCATCTCTGCCCAAAAATTCAAGATGCTCAGTGCTTGTTAGTGCAGCAAGGGTCTTCTAGCTCCCAAGCTGTCTTAACTAACCCTTTCTCCCAAGGGCAGCAGTTGCTTGCTGGCGTGAATTCAAACCCTTGTACCTCTACAGGGGGCAACCAAGAGGGGGATAATTCCTCAAATGTTTTCATGATGAGTTCTAACGTCAATGTGGCCACACAGTCACGTGATTATGGTGAAGTTGAAACATCCAAGGATAAATCTGTTCCCGGAACTACAGATCCACTTCATATTGAGTGACCCTCTGTCGAGTCTATACCTCATATACCGAAACGTTCTGTCAAACGTGCGACTATCAACCCTAATGCTAGGGCAGCTTAGAACTACTCCATTGTAGAAGATCTGGCTCAAAGTCCATGCGCTATGTCTGCTTTAGAGGTACTCTAGTTATGTTTAGCTCAATGAAGTGCTTTGCTTTCAGCGATAGGGGCAGTTGATCCAAACAATTCTTTAGTGCTCACTCTTGACATGCTCAATGTCAAAAAGAGACTCCCTCATCATATGGCTTTTCAAATAAAGTCTACTTACCGGAAAACTAACATTTTTTGAACAGTTATAGATGAGGGAGCTTCCACATGCGTCATGTTGATGTCATGTTGGAAGGCCATTGGATCGCCTTCGGTTGTTCCTTCACCCACACCCTTGACAGCATTTGATTGTCATTCTCATAGGCCACGTGGGATTATCCCAGCCTTTCCTATATGTGTTGCAGGAAAGGTCGTTAATAGTGAAGTAAAAATCGTTGATGCCAACCTAGATTACAATCTCCTCTTAGGACAAAATTGGATTTATGAAATGGATGCCATTGTTTTGACTCTGTTTCGAGTCCTTTGTTTTCCTCATGAGGGGAAAATTGTTAAGGTTGATCAATTGGATTATTCTCCAGTTGACCCTTGTGTAAATTCGGATTCTACTGTTCCATTGGTGGATAACCCCCGTCAACCTATCAAGAATCTAGGAGTCGGGATGTATTCTTCATTGATGGGTACATTTGATCTTCCCACTCCTATAGCTGGAATTAATGTCATTTCATCTTCCAAAGAGTCTTCACGAGAAGAGTTCTTGTGGACTCGCTATTTTTTGGACCCTTGGACCTTGCCTTCACCTACAACCACATTAGATAAAGGACAAGTCAGTGGAATGGCATTCCCTATGTCTGCAACAGAGCTTATATATCAGTCTATCGTTAACTCTGCAGATGACCATCCTACTCCCTTTTTAGAGGAAGATTTAGATGGTGATGTGGCCCCAGCTTGGACCCTTGACTCTACTTCTGTTACGGATTGCCTGGGTATGGTTTTACCATCTAAGAAAGCAATCTTAGAAGCAACGATGGGTGTAGATCGACCTTGAGAGGACTTACACCATTGTTCATATTTTCTTCCCCCATTTCGAGAAGTCGAGTCCAGGTTCTCCAATCTACTTACTAGAGATGTTTATACAGTTTCAAACCCTTTGGCTCCAGCACACATTTGTGCCGAAGGTAACATGTCAGTCATTTCAAAAACCGTACCGATAAACATCTCTAAGAACCCTAAGATCATAGAAAATGTCTTCATCGGAGCCGAATGTTCCCCTAAAGAAATTCAAATTTACACCAACCTATTTAAAGAGTTTCGAGATGTATTTGCTTGAAATTATGAAGAAATGCCTGGTATTGATCCATCCATCGTTCAACATGAGATCAAGACGTATGAAAACGTTAAGCCGATCTGTCAGAAGCTTCAGCCGGTCAATCCTAGGAAAGCAGCAGCTATTAAAGCTGAAGTAGAAAATCTGCTCAAGGCGGGTTTCATATACCTCATTCCCCTAACGGTATGGGTTTCTAATCCAATCCCAGTTGATAAAAAACAAGGAACGATCCGTGTATGCATTGACTTTAGGGATTTGCACAAAGCTTGTCTGAAAGATAATTACCCCACGTTGTTTATTGATCAGATAGTTAATGAATGTGCGAGTAATGAGATTTTTTCCTTCATGGATGGACTCTCTGGTTATAATTAGATATCTATCCATCCAGAGGACCAGCATAAGACAGCTTTCATATGTCCCTAGGGTACCTTTGCGTACAAAATGATGCCTTTTGGTCTTAAAAATGCTAGAGCCATGTTTCAGCGGGCCATGTCATACGTTTTCCACGACATCAAGCATGTCATCGAAGCATACTTGGATGATTTAGCTGCTCATTATTGAAAGAGAACCGATCGTCCTGGTCACCTTCGGTTGGTTTTTGAAAGATGTCGATTTTACAAGATCCGGTTGAATCCAAATAAATGGTTTTCATGGTTACATCTAGTTGGTTGTTAGGGTTCATTGTGTCAACTAAAGGGATTCGAATTGATCTCTTCAAAGTGGAGGCAATAGTTCAGTTGCCTCCCCCATCTTCCATCCAACAACTTCAAAGTATTCATGGGAAGGCAAATTTCTTGAGATGGTTTATAGCGAACTATGCTGAGATAACTAAAGGGTTTATGCGTTTTCTCAGGAAAGGAGTTCCATTTTTATGGGACGACTTT
This sequence comes from Pinus taeda, assembly GCA_000404065.3. Taxonomy (NCBI): domain Eukaryota; kingdom Viridiplantae; phylum Streptophyta; class Pinopsida; order Pinales; family Pinaceae; genus Pinus; species Pinus taeda. The sequence continues at coordinate 117,875 of APFE030329533.1, forward strand.
ATGCAACGATCTTTTGATGCCTTGAAGCAGGCATTGATCTCTGCCCCACTTTTGAGTCCATCAGATTATGGTAGAGATTTCCTTTTATATCTTGTAGTTGCAAAACCAACCATAGGTATCATTCTGGTTCAGGAAGATGATACTCTCACGGAGCATTTCATTTACTACTTGATTCGAGGCTTGGTAGGCCTTGAACTATGCTATTCTCTGGTTGAGAAATTAGCCTTAGCAGCTGTCCACGCTGTCCAGCGACTTCGGCATTATATTCTACTATGCAAAACATTTGTCCTAGCGGCCGTCAATCCTTTCCAATTTGTACTCAGTAGGCAAGTGATTGGGGGCAAATATAATCGATGGATTGTTATTTTACAAGAATTCGATCTTGAGTTCTTGTCGGCCAAGTCTAAGAAATCATTAGTTTTTGCGGAATTAATTTTTGAGCTACCTTGTGGAGAAGAAACTGTTTATCAGGAAAGTTTTCCCAACGAACATTTGTTCTTTATCTCTTCACAAGATCCCTGGTCAGTCTTCGAAGTTCCTTCCTGCTACCTCCAAGGATGAACGTCGAAAATTACATCACCTGGATAAGAACTATGTCATCATTGGTGATATATTATATCACTGAGGGGTTGATTCAATCCTTAGACGTTGTTTAACCTTAGAGGAAGCAGAGTTTGTGCTTAATGATTGCCACAGTGGAGCTTGTGGTGGTCATCTTTCAGGGCTTGCTACAGCCCAGAAAATCTTGCGTGCCGACTACTTTTGGCCTTCGCTTTTCAAAGATTGTATTGAAGCGGTCAAACATTGCCACCCTTGTCAAGTCTATACTTGGAAGATGCGCACGCATCCAGCTCCTATTTTCCCTGTTATCACTGTCGGTCCTTTTACAAAGTGGGGTATTGACTTTACTACTTGTAATTTGCCTTTAGCAGTGAATCACAAGTACATTATAGTGGTCGTAGACTACTTTACGAAGTGGGTTGAGGCCATGCCCACTTATAAAAATGATAGTCAAACAGCGGCATTGTTCCTCTTCAATCATATTATTTCACGGTTTGATATCCCAAGAGATATTGTCACTGACCATGCAGGCATTTCCAGAACCAACTAATGTTCGAATTGGCTCTTAAATTGGGCTTCCGGCAGGAGCATTCATCTCCGTATTATCCTCAGGCCAATGGCCAAGTAGAAGCCATGAATAAGTCCCTCAAGATGATCCTGCAAAGGAAAATTAACAAAAATCGCTCCAATTGGCATCTCATGTTGTATCCGGCTCTCTGGGCGTACTGAACCTCGGTAAAGACTACCATTTGTTTTACACCTTTTCAGTTAGTTTACGGGCTGGAATCTATCTTTCCTGTTAAATGTGAAATTCCATCTCTTAAGCTAGTTGTTGAGCTCCTACCAGAGACCTCTAGTCTCGAAGAGCGCCTCCTTCATTTGGAACATCTCAATGAGAAGTGTTGAGATGTCACCACAATCAATGAGGCTCATAAGAAAAGGGTTAAAACTCAGTATGATATAGTTGTCCATCCTCGAGTCTTTTCTGAAGGTGACCTTATCCTGGTCTATGACCAAGATAAAGACACCTTGGGGGTAGGCAAATTCAAGTCTATGTGGTATGGTCCCTTTATAGTGAAACAAGTTTTAGAAAAAGGGGCTTATGAATTAGTCGATTTTGAAGTGAACAAGTTGGCGGAGCCCTGAAATGGGCTCTACCTCAAGAAGTACTTTGCCTAGGTTACGGCTAAGCAATGGCTTCTTTGTATATTTTGTATTTTTGTACATATCTTATCGGGAGTTTTTGTGATATCGACACTTTTTTGATCTGCTTTGGTAGGTGTTGATGGATGACTTGGTCTATTTAGGATTCACTGATGGTGCTAGTTGGCACACTCGGAACCTCGCTTCTGCAGCTTGGGTGATATATTATCCAAATGGTCAGTTGATGGTATCAAGGGGAATATGTATTGTTCCTACATCAAATAATATGGCCGAGTATACTGTCGTTATTAATTTACTATCTGAAGCTATTTCTTATGGAATCGATTCATTGTTAGTCTATCTTGATTCACAACTAGTAGTGTCACAATTGTATAACATTTATCGGGTTCGGGATCCTCATTTACATCACCAATATTTCAGAGTGAGGGTGTTGCAAAGATCATTTATTTATATTACTTATTTGCACATTCCCCGATCTGATAATTCATTAGCAGATTCTATCGCTAATCAAGCTTTAGATTGGCATATCATTCATTCATGAAGATAAAATCAAACATCAAAAATTTGGAACTGTATTATATATTATATATATATTATATATATCATAAAATCGCCCGTGTGTACATAAAGTGTTTCAAAAATAATATACAAAATCAGGACTAAAATGCCCATAATCATGTCCAGTACATCTAATGACCCGGCTCAGGATGAGTGGCTAAGTAGGTGACCACTGCTTTGGCCACACGCCGAAAAAGGCTAACCCAGTCCCATGGCACCCCTACCACGAGGCACTGCATATCCTCTAGTAGATCTTCTATGGCTTCCATCGGTACCCAGTGAGTCAATCTCACCAAGTTTTGTTGGACTACATATAAGACTCTCTCAGTCTCCGCATCCGCCTCTTCAGCACCTCTTTCGCGATGCCTGTGCCGCGAAAATTTGTCTGGTCGTACCGGACCCACATCTAGAACATGATCATTATATCAGTCAATTAATCCTATCAAAAATATCTTTAATTTCATTTTCATATTTAAAAAACATAAAAAAAAATCATAAAATTTGACAAAACTTTAAAAAATGGTTACCTATCTCTCCCCATACTACGTCTGGTGGTAGCACCAGATCCAGATCTCCCCTGAAATCCATGCCGGCATAGGGATAGTCATCCACAGTGATGATTTGCTGCTCCCAGCAGGAGAAGAAATCATCGTCAAAAGCAATCCTTGGTACGTCTCCACCTCCAAGGCATTTAATCAGGTCAGCCCACCTACCCATCTGAGGATCTCAGGGGCTACTAATAGGAACTGATACTCTGGGACGTAACCCTGGAACCTTCTAAAAGAAGAAGGAGCACATAATGGTCCCATATCCGAAGTTCTTGGTCTGTCCTTTCTGAATGGAGGATAGTTGACTCTTCATATTGGTCAGAAGAGGTGTACACCAGTCAAACACAGTAGTGAGACAATCTACGGCCAAGCTCATGGATAGTCATGACGCTTGGTGCAATGAGGATGATCTGTTTACCCTGGCTATGGTGAACAGTATGATCCTCAAGGACAAATTCTCTACATGTTTTATTGGAATTTGGCTTCCAATCTTCTCAGGATGCCTCAGACAGTATATATGCACGTAGTCTTCCATTGAAAGACTACCTCGTGATCGTCCAATCGAATGCACCACTTCTCCTCTCTGGGAGAGTCCAGTGATAAAGTAAATATCTTCTATCTCTATCCTTAAAGGAGTTTGATCAATAATGAACACATCATCTTCGATACTCCAATAGCAGATTAAAATTTCAAGCAAGCGGGTGTTTGCCTTCATGCTCTCAGCACAAATGGTAACAATGGTGAGTCAAAAAATCTTTTTATAAGCTTTGAAAAGGTCAAATTTTTTCAAAAATTGATTTTGTTTCGTCTCATGAATCTTTTAACTTGGGAGCTTGGATTGTCGACAATAAGTTGTTTTTCAGGACATTTTGGACACTTTTTCAAAAATTTCAAGTCGATTCGATGATTGTTGACCTGTCATGGCAGGTATCGTCTACTCACTGGCATATAGGTTAGGGAAGCCATTTTTCCGTTGCATTTTGCATACTAGCCTCCATTTGTCGATACACTTGCCATAGGGTCGATCCCATCATGTTATGGTTCGTAAACCATCTTCACTCGCCGAATTTTTAAATCATGACATGATGGTAGAGCCATCCTTTTCATAGGCATCGTAGTTAGCACCTCACTGACATTGGTTTCCCATGCTACTTCATTGAGTAGGCACGGGAGTCCTCTCTAGTCCTGCCATGACTTGTGCGTTGAAGACTCACTCCTCTTTGCTTCTTCGCTTTGTTCTGGTCTTATACCCTAGAGGCTCCTTTGTGTTGAGTTGTACTACTGCATTGCATTTTGACCATTTACACCTTTTTGCCTTGAGTCGGCTTCACTTGGACTTGTGTTTAAGCCACTTTTTGACCATGTCTTCTACAAAAATCAAACTTGGAATCCCTTAGCTTCTGTAACTTGACACACCCTCAGACCCGTGGAAGGAACATCCCTTTGAGTGTCCTTGACCAGCATCGCCTCCTTGCATTGAGCATAGGAATGTTCCCATCCCAGGAACTAGATCATCTGTTTCACTGACACTCATTCTTTCCACTGTACTATAGCATTCTTTTATTCTTTTTTTAGCTTAAAGAAAAAGACAAAAAAATTACATATTCCAAAAAGAGCGGGAACGGGACAACATTTCCATTTATTGTTGGTAGCTAGAGTCAGTCGTGTCGCCCTTGAACAAAGCACTCAAACAAAGCATCTCCTCAATTTGGGTGGGATTTAGCTTGACTTAGGTATGCCTTAACCTTGTTATTGAGTTAGTTCTCCTCCAATTAGTTATCTCTTCCAATCATATGGAGAGTTCGTTTGTGCCTCCTGCATGGTGAACTTATAAAGAGTCATCATATTTTGCCACATGGTCATCATTGAGTCATGGTTTTGTTCAAGGGAAGTAAGCCTGAGTTGACCTCTCTGTGGTCTCTCTTGACCTATTTTTTAGTCAGCCATCCCTAGTTGTCAGTGTCTTGTCTATCATCGCATCAGTTATATTGGTCCTTTACTCATGCTGGTTTGAGAAGGTCTCCATTGACTTCTTGTTAGTGGGTCTTGTCCTTATTGACGACAACATCTTGCTCTGAGGATAGGCCTAGAGCCGCACCCTGGCCCTATTTTCATTATTGATAGGTCACCTTGTGCTCAGCATCAATCAGCATCATGGGTCTTTGACTGAGTGGTTTCCCTTGTGTTCGACATCAGCTTTCATTATCACACATTGGGATTTGTGCAGTGCCTTTGTTTCCATTTGACCCTCTTGGTGGATTTCTCGCCCTTGTGTCAGCTTTCATTATTTGTTGGTTCAGAGGGTTTCTATCGTGCGCTAGCTGCATCTTGTGTACGTCGGAAACATGCTTCGATCGGGTTACTACACCTTTTTTCGTCTGATTCCTTTCACATTATTGGCCTACGAGTTACACTCATGCTAGATTGATGAACGATGCCTTAATGCCTTCCTTTTAGCGGATCTTTCCCTATCAACTACGACTCATTTCTCTGGGGCAAAGGTCTAAAGTCCATTTGGAAGTACCTTGGGGTTTTTTGTCATCAGTGGTAGATCCTTCGCTACCGACAGTGGGAAACCATCACTGTCTCCTGATTGATAGATTCTTACAAGTGTTTGACTTCAACTCATCTATTCGCACTTGTTAGATTGTACTGGGTACCTTGACTCTCATTATCATTATCAGTGAGTAGTCTCATGTTTGTTAACGATATGCATCAATGGCCGGTAATCAAACGATTTCTCACATGGTCGACTTTAGATCATTTATTCCCATTGTGTAGAAATGTACCACGGCGGTCGGTGAAGACCTCGGGTTGCATCAAAATTCTTAGGTTCACTTGTCAGTTGCTCCTATTGCTGCTAGTTGATACCATTCCACCTTATATGTTGCAGTCCTTCATAGTGACATCCTATATGCGAGCATCCGAGTTGCGATGTAGTACCATCTTATTCTATCATGTTCATTTGGTACTATTGGGATCAGTTTTTGACATTAGTGATTAGCTCCATCTTTCAGCCTCATTGATCATCTTCGTATATGTGACATTCAGACATGTACTTGTTCGATCGTGATCAGATGATCCATTATGTACTTTCAATTCCTTATACTTGTATACACAGTGGATTCGCTTGTACTTGATATGCGAACATGCTTTACTTTCTCTGAGCATGGGTATGCCCACCTCAAGCAGTTGTTTCTTTCTGATCTTCTTTTGTTGGCTTGGCAGGCTGAAATCTCGTGAAGTCCGTCTCAGTTTTTGACGGGTTTCCTTTCCATATACTTAATACATTTCGGCCATCATGTTCCCCTTCTAACCTCATATATTAGGGGCATTTGTTATAGCTCCAAATATCACCTTATGTATTTGTGATGCTTGGTTTATGGCCTAGGGCAACCCCTCCTTCCAGACTTGGTCCAAATATTTAAAAAACAGTGTTTTACTCCCTATACGCGACTTTGCCCTGTATTAAATGCATGTACACGCAGGTCAGTATATACCCAACCCACGTATATGTCTTAAAACACTTTAAAAAATTAAATTTCTTTAATTATGGGCAGAGATCACGAGTTTTACCTGTTGATTACCTATTAGTGCCTCTGGCCCAACTGTTGCCAACTATTTCCCAACTAAAAAACTACTTTGGGAGAAGTATAAAAAGACTTCAAAGGGAAGGCCTTAAGGAGGAGAGAAAATAGAGAATGACTCTGATGAGATTATCCCCTAATCAAGTCTGAAGATCCCTATGCTTCAAGCACTTCCCCAAGTTCAAGAAACCCTTGTTTCCTTGAGAGTTGATATCCTTTCACTTGTGGGAGATATCCTTGTGTTGGCTATGGAAGGAGCCTTTTGAAGACCGGGATTGGACGGACCTAGAGGACGGTTCCGCTTGGAGCCGAAAGAGGAAGACTCAGGTGAACTCTTTCTATGTTTTTATTATAGTTATCTTCAATAAAAGAAACATTGTCTTGTTCCTGATATCAACTTTGTTTATGCAAATAATCTTGTTGTTATGGTTTATGTATGAATGACTATTTCAATGTATAACTAACCATCTACTTATATGTTATAAAGTTGATTTCACTATAATGCTTTATCTATATGCTGATGTGCATCTTTGAATTGGTTGTTTTGCAGGTTCAAAGATCGTGAGGAATTGCAGAGGGTTTGAAACCTGGCTGGAACTACCCAAACGAACGACCCCCGGGTATGTACATCCTCACATAGTTTGCTCATTTAAGCATTTTGCCTAAGTTATCTGCTTGTTTCTTGTTGTAGATTACTCCTGCTCTGCTAGGGTTCTGACCCAAAGCCTAGGGGACTTTATCCCTTAACTAATGGAGGGAAGGTGCTTGATGTAATTTGTAGATGAGGGGTGTATGGTGCTAAGTACCATTTTAGATAACATTTTCATTTATGATAATTGAAGTGACTTAATTTTTTAATGCCATAGTTTATTTGGTTCGTCAGCATCAACAACATATGAATGAAGTGGTTTTTTGTTAGTTAAATGAAAATAAATAAACTTATATAGGCCATAATCATGATCAACGTGACAGGAAGAAACTACTTTGAAGTTATGCTTAATACTTTAAGAAATTCCTTATATAGAAATGCTTCAAACATATAACCTTTTTTACAAGCATGATAAATACGCAAAAAAACAAATGTTGGGCATTCCTTGAGCATGAAAATTTCATCCAATATACCATTAGATACGTTAAAATTATTAGAACCTACCATTGAAATTTGTTTACCATCACCAATAGAAACTTTTTGTGATGTATGCTTTTGGGTGTCATAAGAACACAATAGAGAAGCAGTATTGGACATATTGTTAAAGGAACTAGAATCCATAATCCATTCCATAGAAGAAGATTTTCTTGGTTGAACAAAATAGGCACAAAGATCAACCTACAATTCAATAGAGTATTTCTTCTTTACTTATCGAGATCATTTCTCCATTTAAAGCACATCTTTTGATGGTGATGGTTGGTTTTTCCATAATACTTGCAAGGTTTAAACACTTTCTTTTTACTAGCATCATTAGAACAGTGTTGGGAAGATCCTTTTATATGTATGTTAGGATTTTTATTAACAAACTTCTTAGAATTATTTTTATTATGTGCCATTAGAATTTTATTAGGGTTTACTTGTCCCGAAGCAATCAACCTTTCTTGCTCATTAATCAACCTTTACAAAAATCTTCAAAGTTAGGTGTCATAAATCCTTGAGCCATTTTAATTGCTCTATTCTTAGTTTGGATGAACATATCAAAAGAAGATGGTAATTTATCTTCTATGAGAATTAGTAGGGCTATATCAATTTTCTTGTAACCTTTGCCACAATTATTGAGTTTTTCATTTATAGTTCTAGTTCAGTAGTAAACAATCTAGTCCTATCATAATATTTAGGATTTAACTCTTGGATTTTCTTTTCAAGGTAATAAGCAAATACATTAATGGATTTATTAAATAGAGAAGTTAAAGTTTTCCATACCTCAATTGGGTTATCTTTAGCCTCAACATGTATCTGAAGGTTATTGGAAATCATTTAAATAACTGGTCCTCTTTCTTGATCATATATTGCATTGCAACTTGTATCGTGAAAGACACCAATGCAATTCATATTGCGAAAAGTTCTCCCTCTCGTGAAATTTAGGAACTTATTTAATCCACAGAGGATTAGGAAACTCTTTCGGTCAAAGAGCCATTATTTTTGGAATCAATTGGCTTTGTAGTGAGTTTGATCAACTTGGAATCCCATTGCTCAAATGGCACAATATTAGCCCAACAAGTTGGCCCAACCCTATGAATCTGAGACATGCATTCAGAAAGTGTTGTGGGAGCTTAGATCAAGGTTTATGTCTGCATATTCTTTCTTAGTAATGTGTTGTTATTATCTAACATGTCCTCTATGCAGATGGAACAATTTCAAACTTACTCTAGAAATTTGTGGTATATATTAACATAAACCCTTGAATTTTTATGGGACTTGAACCTAGTGGAGCTAAATCACCTCCTCAAAAACTATGTTTGCAAACAAAACAGATGTGAAATCAACCCAAAATAAAATTTACAGCAAGGAGACGACCATGCTCTGAAGCGGCGAAAGCGATGAAGGTAAACGATTAGGGTTAGGGTTCCGGAACGGTTCGCCTCAGGCAGACCCGAGCCCTGGACAGGGTGCAGGGACAAACTGCAGCCATCTGCACCAGATCAGGACAAGTGGGAGCGTTGGGAAAAGTGGAGGATGATGGACAGAACACAGGTGAGGCTGACAGATAAATGACAGACGTGGGTGGGAGGGGAGAGATCCCCTCCTATAAAAACACAGCAGCGGGTGAGACAAGCAGGAATGGAGTGAATGGAGGCACGAGGAAATGAAACAAGGACACGTCGTTCATGGGAGCTCACTGGCAAGTGGGGTTGGGTAGCAGATGCCTACCCAGAGTGACGAAAAAACCTAGGTTCGTAATCCCAAACAACAAACTTGAAGAATACAAAGGATATATGAAAGATCATGCTTTGATTTGTAAGTTTGTGGGGACTTGGCTGTCTGAGAAAGATCTGGTCAAATGGAAGCCCAAGGGACACATAGACCTAAAACTAGGTGCAAAGGGATTTTTCACAGTCATTTTTGCCAATCTGTAAGATAAGGAGAGGGTTTTTGAGGAAGGACACTACTTCTTGAACAACGCTGGTTTATTTATGAGGCACTGGGAAGAATGCTACAACCCAGAAAAGGAAAAAATGCTCGCAGCACCTATATGGGTCAGGCTATTTGGACCCCCAATTGAGTTCTGGGATCCAAAGATTCTGGAAGGTATCGGGAACTCAATCGGGACATTTGTCAAAGTAGCCGAAACCACCCGAAGAGGAAGATATACGTCCTATGCCAGGATCTGCGTATACATGAATATCACATAACCGCTGCTGGACTATATTGAAGTGGAGTACCATGATGAGGTCTGGCAACAACCAATGGATTACGAGCACATTCCATTCTATTGCAGAAGATGACATGAATATGGTCATCTCTTCAAATCATGCCCCCTGAACGCAACTGGAGCATCAACAGGAAAGGGAGAGGAAGCGAGGAAGGAGGCAAAGGCAAGCAGGGAGGATGAAGAAGGTTTTACAGAAGTTCCTATCCGAATAAAACCTCAAAAAGGACCGATTCATCCGAAACCATCTGCTAAATTAGTAACCCAGGGAAACTAGAACAAGTTCGGGGTATTACAAGAAGAGGAAATGGAAGCGAAAAGGGAAGACAGTGACGAAGAACCAGCAGAACTGATAAAGATAGACAAGGGAAAAGATATAATGCAAACAAATCTGGAACATGAGAAGGAAGGTGAGAGCACAGGAAACCCTCAAGACTAGACCCAAATGGAGATAGACCCCCAGAAGGACAAAGGGAGTGAAGAGGAACAAGTCATGAAGAGACTTCTACATGAATGGAGACATCTGGATGAAAGATTCATACTAGAAGAACAAAAACAATTATACAAAGACATGTTCCAAAAATACAAGGAGAAAGGAGGGCAGCCATAATAAACCAACCAGAACAGTTAGGATCGCAAGGAGGACAAAGAACAGAAATGAGTAATGCAGGAAAAGGCGGAAGAAAATGAGGAAGAAGACCTATGAGGGAGACCATCCAAATGGTGGGCGAAATGTTGGTCAACTCAGGAAGAGTCATACCTATGTCAGAGGTATTCCAAGAACCCCTCAAACTGTTAAAATGATAATTACAACATGGAATATTAGAGGGATGAATAGTAAGGGGAAACAGAGATATATGAGAGAATGATTGAAAAGAGATAAACCCAACATAATGATAGTCCAAGAAACAAAGATTAGTGAATAGAAATTGAAAGAGATAATGAGCAAATTTAAACCGCAATATGAAATAATCGGTCAGGATGCCATAGGCAGTGCTGGAGGCTTGGAAATTCTTTGGAATCCAAAGGAGATCCAATTTGAAAATTGGGTAAGCGTGCCTCGAATTCTTTCGGGCAAATTCAGGAATATAGGTTCAGGGGAATGGGTCCTTCTGACTGGGGTATATGGTCCTCATTTACCAGGAGAACACGAGATCTTTCTTCAGAACTTGGGAAAAATCCAAAGCTTCTTCCCAGATACCCCATGGATTGTAGGAGGAGACTTCAACATGATCACATCCCTTGGGGAAAAATGAGGAGGCCTGAGAAGACTAGACACGGACATGGAAGCCTTCAGTGATATAATAGCGGAACAAAGACTGGTGGATATACCCACAATAAATGGGATTCACACATGGAACAATAGAAGAGGAGGCATACACCAAATTTCCTCAAGGCTAGACAGATTCTTAATATCTGAACAAATAATAAACAGGGATATATTCATTGAAGCAATGATTCTCTCGGGAATGGGTTCCAACTACTGGCCAATCAAACTAGAATTTGACATTAAAGCTAGCCCCAAAAGACGCCCTATGAGGTTTGAGGCCTTCTGGCTCAGAGATTAGAAGTTCATGATGAAAGTGGAAGAATGGTGGAAACAAAGCCAACAAAGGGCAAGAAGTAGAATGCAGACCTTCCAATTAAAATTAAAGGAACTCAAGGAGAAAAATAAAAAATGGAAGGATGAATTTGGGAATATCTTCAAGAACCAACAGCTTCTAGACCAGAAAATGAGGAAACTGCAGCAAGAAATCATATCAGCGGGCAGAAGCGAGGAACGGGCTAGAGAGGAAGGGGTTTTGATAAGTCAAATTGAAGAAAGAAGGAAACAGGAGGAGATTCTCTGGAAACAAAAATCAAGAGTGAATTGGCTAAGAGAAGGGGAGAGGAACATGAAGTTCTTCCATTGGGCCATGATTCAGTAGAGACAAAGAAATAGAATCTTCTCCATAAAAAATGAAGATAGACTTCACCTAACCCAGCATGAGGAAATGGAATAGACTCTCATTGGTTACTTCAAAGACCTCCTTACGGAACCCCAAGAGGATAGAAGAGAAGCTATTGGGAGAATCTGCAATGAGATCCCAAGTATGATCACCAGAGACCAAAACCTAGCTCTTATGAGAGTCGTAACCCTGGAAGAAGTGGAAGAGATCGTGAAAGGGATGAAGAAGAATAAAGCTCCTGGACCAGATGGATTCACAGTGGAGTTCTACCAAGCGGGATGGAAATTCTTGGGGCAAGACATTTTGGATGTGGTAGAAGAATCGCGGAGAAATCAGAAGGTATGTCCAGGCCTAAACTCGACTCTCTTGTCTCTTATTCCTAAAACTGCTAAGTCTGAAAATGCTCAAGGTTTTAGACCCATTGCTCTATGTAATGTAATATATAAGATTATTTCTACTCTTATGGCAAAAAGGCTAAAGCCAATACTTTCAAGCATTATCTCTTCGGAAAAAACCAGGTTTGTGGAAGGTCGACAAATTCTGGATGGCTTGGTAGCATCGCAAGAAGTTGTGCACTCTCTGAAATCTAAGAAGGAAGCTGGAATGATGATCAAATTGGATCTCTCAAAGGCTTATGACCATATGAACAGGGCATACCTTAAATCGGTATTAACGGCCTTCGGTTTTTGCAATAGATGGATAGAGTGGGTCTCTGATATGATCTCCACACCAAATTTCTCCATTCTTTTGAATGGAACGCCAACTTCAACCTTCAATGCCTCAAGAGTATTGAGGCAGGGGGACCCTCTTTCCCCATTCCTGTTCATCATAGAGGAGGAAGGACTGGGAAGATATATCAAAAAAGAATTGCGGGAGAGGAAAATCAAAGGGCTTCGGATATGGGGAAACAACTTGCCAATTACACACCAGCAATTCGTGGATGATATAATGATGTTCTGCGCAGTTTCTCTAAGAGAAGTAAAAAGAATAAAAGGGATCCTAGACCTCTTCATGGAAGCTTCAGGTACTCAAATCAACGAGAAATCTTGCACATTCTTCTTCAACACTACCGGTAATGTCAAAACTTATCTGACAAGAATATTGGGTTTTTGTTCAAGTGACTTACCCACAAAATATTTAGGTACCTTGTTATCCTTGAATCCTCTAAAGATGGAAAATTGGCAACAAACCATTGAGAAACTCAAGAACCGATTGATGAACTGGTCCTTCCGAACCCTGAATATAGCAGGAAGAGCAGTTATGCTCAAAGCGGTCTTACAAGCAATCCCAATCTACCCACTTTCAGCAACAGCAACCCCCAAAGGTGCTTGCACCAAAATGGTGGAGATATTCAAAAAATTCCTCTAGGGAGGACCGAAGTAGCAAAAGAAATGGGCTCTGATATCCTAGAAGGGCTTGATAAAGAGTAAAGAAGAAGGGGGATTGGGATTGAGAGATCCCTACACTCTAAACCAAGTAATGGGAGCGAAGCTCTGGTGGAGATGGATGATGGGAGGAGGAGACCTATGGAAAAGAATCTGGACGCAAAAATACAACATGCCCACAACAACAGAAGAAATCTTAAGACTTGAGGAAACACCAAGAGGCTCTATAGTATGAAACCTAGCCAATCAAAACAAAGACATAGTATCCAAGCATGTCTTCTGGGAAATTCGGAACGGAAATTCAGCCAAATTCTCGGAAGAAGCTTGGAAACAAAGGGAGAAAATGAATGAGGTGTAGGGTCTCAGCAACACTTTCCAGAGGGCAAAAGAGGAAGGACTGAATTATGTAAGCGAGTTCTGGAATGAAGAAAGCCAGGAGGAGTCTTGGAGAACTTGGAAGAATCCGGAAGCGTGGGATAGACATATTGACATAGAACAAAGAGAGTTCTATATAAGAGAAATGAATTCAAGGATAATAGCTATCAGAACAGGGCTAGATATACTGAGATGGGGTCATTAAACGAAGAGAACCTTCACAATCAAAGAAGCCTACCAACTTACCATGCAGCAGGAACAAGATGAATTGGAACCCATATGTAAACAAATATGGCAGAGGAACTGGTGGCCAAAAGTGACTCATTTTCTATGGCTTGTATGTAAATGATGCATTTTGACATGGGATCAGCTACAAAAGCAGAGATTCCTTGGCCCCCCCAGATGCTGCCTATGCAAGCAGGACCAAGAAATGCAAGAACATCTTTTGAATTCTTGTCCTCTGGCCCAGCAGCAATGGGAAGAAATCAGAAGACTCTTTAGGGGGACAAACAAAGATCCTCATAACATCAAAGAAACTATTAAACAATGGGGGAGAGGTCAATTCACAAGCTTGGTGGTTAGAAGAGCCTAGAGCCTAGCGATAGGCATGAATATGTGGATGATATGGAAAGAGAGAAACTGAAGAATATTTCAAAACAAAGAGATGCCTCCAGAGTTGGTCTGGATAAGAACCCAAAGTCATATAAGAGAAACTATTTTAGCGGAAACTTGGAACCAAGAGGATTGGAAAATGACACCTGAGGAAGAAAAGATCCTGACCAAACTAAATTTAGAACAGGGAATGGTTTCTCCCCAGATTTGGAAAGCGCCTGAAGCTAACAGCCATAGCCCAATCCATTTCTCTCGCCCCTTTGAAGGTTTCATCAAATTAAATTTTGATGGGGCCTCCAAAGGAAACCCGGGGCCAGCAGGGCTCAGAGGCATTTTCTGGGATGGCCAAGGGCGAACAAGATGGGTGTATGCAGACCATGGAGGTATCATGAGCAATAATGAAGCAGAACTAATGGTAGTTTTTCAAGGATTAAGAATAGTGATAAGAAATGGATACAACAACCTAGAAATAGAGGGCGATTCCCAACTGGTGATAGATATGATTAGGAAACTCAATAATGGTAAGACTTGGGAAAAAGTGGCGAAAAGCTGGAGGACGGCTAGCCTAATCTAGGATCTAGAAACCCTCATAAGAGAATTGATTATAAGATCACAAAACATGTCAGAAGGGACGGTAACAAAGCAACGGATTTCCTAGCTAATTGGGGAAGTGATGAACAAGGTGGCAAGTTGGATAGTATATGGCTAACACATCTTGAGGAGCCCAAATTGGAGCCCCTCAAAATAATGATTACCCAAGATTACCATGAGGACACGACCTCAAGTCAGTAGATACAGGTGTTCCCCGATCGAGGTGAGGGAAGTGGAGAGTACGACCAGAATGACAGCGCAGGGGAGAGGTAGGCCAGGTCAGCCACCAACTGGCCTCATAATAATTCAAAGGGACGCGGTGGCACCCTGCATGCCTGAGGGAATTCTGAGGCAACGAGGTGATAGGAGAGTGGGGGAAGAGGAAGGAGGAAATGGCGGCGGAAGTGGGATGGGACGCAGGACAGGTGGGAAAGGGTTAATGAGGATGGCTAAGGGAGGAAGAGAGATTAGTGTGCAGCGAAGGAAGGTGGTGAATGGATCTGAGCGGGTGTTGGATTCTTCAGTGGTTGAGCGAAAGTCTGGGTATGTTTTCCTGGTCTCAATTCCTGCATCTCTTTCCACCATTCATAGTATGTTGGAAGAGGGGGGAGAGTGAGGAACCGTTGAGGGAAAGCCGTGTCTGAGCGGGTCCGCAATCTACCCTATTACGCACAGTAAGGTGGCAGAGGGGGGAAAGATGGGAAATGCAGAGGAAGGGGTGGTTCAAAATGGGGTAGAGGTTTGTATGGTAAGGAAGCGCGAGGACCAGAACAATGGTTTGCTGGGGTACTATAGGAGCAGGGCAAAGGGGCAGCCTGAGGAAGTTAAGCATGCAATCTGGGTGGGGGATAGGACAATTGAGGGCCCACCCAGGTCTAGCCCAAGGGGAGAGAGACTCGGGAGTATCCAGACCAACGGGAGAAACCAAAGTGGGGAGGGCAAGCCCAGCGACAAGGAAATGCAGGCATTAGGGATAAGTGTAATTTCTGATAGTCAAACTTTTGATGTTGATCATTGTAAACAGGCTATTGTAGAGGGAAAGATGGCTTGCCTAGGCAGAGGAAGGGGTTGTCGAGGAAGAGGGCGGCAAAGCCAGCCAGGCAGAAATGTCCCGATGACCTCCACACTAGTATATCAGAGGCCTAGTAGGAAAACAATGAGCATGGCAGTGCAAGAGACTGCCCATGCATACAAAGAAGGAACAGATGCTGACATTCGTCAGCTCATACAGGAAATGGAAGACAATGTCATGGAAGGAGACTCTGAGCCTGAGATGGAGGAATGGGGAGATATCATCCCCGACCCAGGGCATACCAGAGGAAGGATGACACTCTACAAGCAAGCCTTGCACGTGTACTGGGTATTGAAGCACTTACTTTCCAGGGCGCTGGAGCAGGTGGCGGGCGAAATGGAAAAAATCGCCCAAGGTATGCCAAATATTAAGAAAGATATGAAAAACCTGCAAATCATCATGATTATGCAGGACAGCAAGCTGGATGAAATCCAGCAACAACTGAAGAAGCTATCTCCAGCATCGGGGGACTTGGCGGCAGCACCTGCAAATGCAAATTCTGACAAGGAAGACCGAAAGGATTAATTCATGTAGTTTATAGACTTCTTATTTTTTAGGATAGCATTTTCTTTTCAATAGTTTTATGTTAGGTTGGAACATGAATAGTTACTTCTGTTGCAAGGTTTACTTAGCCTGGATTGAAAGACTTATTCATTTTTGCTACTGGATGGCCTATAATAATTTCAGGTGGTGAACAGACTTGGTTTCCCACATGGGCAAGTTAAGGCCACCAAACTATTGTATATGGATCAACTTGATTTTATCTAAATATAAAACAAAAGGCACCACCGCAGCTTACAAAAAAAGAAATTGCAGCAAGGAAAATAATTTTTGAGGCAAACTTGTGGACTAAGTAAAAATAATTTTCCATACAGGGTCATCTTATGCACAAACAATCAAGAGGAAGGGCCCAACAGGTAGATCTCAAAAAAATGAACTTGTCAAAAAAAAAATCTTTGAAAATGGACACCTACAACAGAAGATATTAGCTGTAGAATAGATTGTTAAGCTCAATAAATGAAATTGTCTTGGTAAAATAATTAGGTCTAGTAAATATCAAACCTACAAAAGAACCTAAATACTTTAGGTTAAGAAAAATAAATTAATTAATTAACCATATCTAATTAGGCAAATTAATTAAAAATGGAAAAACCAGAGCCAAATTTAGTGAACCAATAATCGATCCTAGTTTATATTGTTGTTTCAGAGCCAATGACGAGGTTAGATTTAAAATAATAATAATAATAATACAATATTGTAGAAAAAAATCCTAGATATAAAGAGAAACCTTAATGGTTACTGGATTTGATGACAAATCTATAAAATAATATGTGCTCAAATTTTAAAAAATGTTGCTATGTAAAATATATATATATATATATATATTATATATTGAAGGAGTTAGAAAATAGTAACCCACTCTAATACCAGTTAGAATATTGAAAATATGCATAAACATATAACAATATATAACTTAATAGAACTTTACTAATCTCCCCAATGGGGGTGAGGAATGGAGAGGTGGATGTTCCCAAGGAAACGTGTTGGAACCTATGGTAAACACGTGACTACAAGATGGTCGGTTGGCCTCATGACCCTCCCATATGACCTTGAGTGTGAGAGACAGTAAATATTGGCATAGGAAACCTCAAGTCACATTCGATCTTGTAGAGGGTGGTGAGTGCATTAAAGTTATGGAGGGTGGTGGGCATGTTCGATGGTCATTTTGCAGAGGATAAAGTTTTGGAGCCTATGTGTGTAGTGCTGGGAGAAGAGGAGGGTGTTGCAGAGGTGCTTTGGGCCAACTGAAGGGTCAGCATTGTCATAGAACATTTCGCCCCTGCTGGTGGGTGTGGGTAGCTTTCAATTGCCGAATTGGGGTTGGCAAGTGAAAGTATGAAAGGAACGTGGTGTATTTGCGTCTGACAAGGGTGGTATGTTGTGGCTTTTGGTTTGTTTGGTTTGGTTTCATTCTGGGCTGGTTACGAATTTTCCTTTGGTGGAGCGGGATTATTGAAGTGCGCCTCCCCAGCCATTTCACAGGGTCCTAGGTTGTGGGGTGGTGTCATTGGCGAGCCTGTTGAGGGTTTTGGTTTGTTGGAATTATGAGGGGTCTCTTCAAGGAGGTGTATGCTGTTGGTTCAAGGTGGGAAATGTCTTTGTAAGTTGTGGGTGCCCGACACCGAAGGGAGAGGTTCAGCCGGAGCTAGTGGTCTTAACCCCTGCATGGATTGTTTGGGAGTTACTGGAAGGGTGGTATTCATCTCTATTAGGTGGTGCTGGGGTTTCAATCATACGATCGGTTCCTCACTCAGGGCAGTCCTCAGCCTAGGTGTCACCTAATACGGGCAGGCCATGCATGGCTAAGTCCCGACCTTGGCTCGAGCTAGTGTCTAGCAGTGGTGGAGGGAGTCTGAAAGGTCTAAGTGCAGAGGGTTCAAGTCACGTTGCTTCAAGAGGCATAGGTAGTGGCTATTTGGGGCATTATGGATGCGTAGGGTCAGTAGCTCGAGGTGGTATATGCAAGGGCTCAGTTGGGAGTCGGAGTCGCCTAATTCCACCTGTTCTGCATAGAAGGGGATCGATTTGTTGTGGTGGTTATGGGCGTCATGTGTTGGTGCATCAGGGTGGTTGTGGTCAGCGACAAGGATATTGCATGGAGCATTGTCTAGATGTAGTTTAGTCAATTATGGATCGTCTAGAGAATTAGAGTGGGTTAGACAAGAGGAGCTCGCCGAATTGATAACAACTCTGAACAAAATGCATTATTTCTAATGTCATACCCAAGAGTGTGTTGTGGTGGTCTAGCGCGATTAGAATTTACTATCAGAGAAGTTCGAGAAACTGGAGGCCTAGATGGCCCATTTCATGGACCATGTCCAGTACTCCTATCATCCTCTTCCACCTCCTGGTACAGCTTTGGACAACCCAACCTCCATCACCTCTGACGACTAGCATGGATACATATGTTTTATATGTTTTATCTGTTTACTAGGGCTTATGGCCTTTGAAATTGTGGATTGTGTCTCTCTTTGGTTTTTTGTTTCATTGTCATATGCTTTCGACGGTAGTCAAAAAACCTAGTCAAGGTGAGACTACTTGCATTTTTCCTTTAGTGTATTTCCATTTGAAACTGTGAATAGAAATTTGACTTACAAAAAAAATTAGAACTTTACTAATATAACCTCCTATGCATAATGAAAACACTTAATCAATAAAAGAAAGGAGACAAGAGACAAAGGAATTGTGGTAAAACTCCAATCGAGCAAACATCCATGGGAGGTAACAACATCATTATTATCTTCAGAAATCTCCAATATTACAGAGAACACCACCACAAATGCTTTTCCACTTTACAAAGATAATACTTTGAATTATTTTGTTGTGTTGTTCATGGGACTTCCTAACCTCTATTATATAATGAGGGATATTGAGGAATTACATTCCAATACTACATGTGGATAATGCAATTTCAACTCTAAATTATTACAAGAGTATTTAGTCCACGATGAATGTGGGATATATCTCTTTTACGTAAAATTAGAGTTTCTTATGACATAACCCAGACATTACTACCTTCCAAAACAACACATTCCAACATGTGGAAAGAACATAAAGAGTACCTTATGAAATGACACTCAAATTTTGGAACACATTAATGATCATCCTTGAGTAGAGTGCTTAAGGTTCATTGCCAAGATACCCCTAAGATAGTGTACTTGGGGTAATGATGATTGTACCATGAACTAGTAATACATACGTCTAATCTGATTGTAAGATATCATGCATGTTACAATGTGGCTTGCCTTGCAACTTCAAGATTCCAACATACAAAGCACTCTCATTGTTTTGTTCTTTATTTTGTGTTTGCTTGCATCAACTACAAAGTTGTACATATTTGATGTAACTATCTTGTATTTATTTCTATGAGGAATGAGAGGTTTACACAAATATTTTGAAATTTTTTATTGTAATAATTAATTTATTTATGTAATATCTTGATTTTGATCTGTGATTCAATAATGTGTATGTATGTAATGAATGGCTAAAATCTGAACAATGTTATTTGCAACCAATTATTGAATGTTAATAAAATACATGACTAGTTGCAAAAGAGAAGGGAAACAACAATGGGGGCTATGACTCTACATAAGTGGAAAGAGAAGGGGTCTTAAGTAGGCCAAGGAAAAGGACCTTGGTAAGTGATTTAACCCAAGTTGTTTGTTGCATTAATTATGTCCCTTGATTATTAACTAATTGTTGTTTAATTAAGCCTTGGGGGGGTTAGCACATGAAGTATGTATGTGGTATTCCATGAGGATACATAGCCTTTTCATGCCATGTAACTTAAGCTTTACCTTTCTCCGTGCAAGTGAACTATTATTCAGTGGAATGTTTAGAGAATAGTGTTTGAAGGTTGTGTGTCATTTAAAATAATAGAGAGCCCAAATTATTAGGAGTTTCAATTTAGATTGGGAATGATCTATATTGGATAATTGTATTGTTTTTCATCCATTTCAATGATTCTAGAGTGGAAAAAGTAGAGGAAACAACTCATGGGACCATTTTTACCAACGGGACCTAGTTTGGAAAATTGGGGTCTAAAAACTTTCGAGAGCATTTTGAGGCATAAAATGGCATTTTTGGGGGTGAAACTTTATTGCTTTCGAGCTACACTTTTTTTCTTATTCTACACATAGAGGCATTTCCAACGGTGCAATAATTGCCTCAACCATATTTTTGCATGCAAAAGCTATGCTACTCAGAAGTTGACCTTCCTATCTTGGCCACCATAATTCAATTGGATGCCAAGTGAACCCCATTATTCATGGAAAATGGGTTAGCCATGTGACCATGATGAATAAGACTCTAAAATAGTCCATATTGTTACTCTAGTTAAGAGTTGAAGGATTCAAACCTAACCACTCATAGGTTATTGAGTTGTGTCATAACCAGATCACTAGGAAGAAAAGGGGCTACAATTTTTTCGAGGGAATTTTATTCCATATATGAGTTGAGTAGCCGAGAGAGACAGTGAGAGAGTACATAAAGAGTATTTGTGCATTGTAGTAGCCTACAAACCACATGCCTTACTTCTTTTTACTTACATTTATTTTCTATTCATAGAAAGAGAGTAAAGTAGCCTCACCTTCCAATTGAGTTTTCTCCCAAAAGGGCTTTCTAGGATATATCTTGTGTTAGTTGTGCTTTGTGAGTTTTTATTTTGTTGTTCTCTATTTTATGCATAATTAAAATTTGCATGCATATGAAATAAATAGTAAATTACATGTCCATAAATATAAAGATAAATAAATCATCATAGTGTAGATTTGGATTTGTAAGTATAATTCATTAGATCTATTGTGAAGAATTGTACAATGGAATACCCATTGTAGTTTATGGATCATATAGGCATCCTAGAAGATTCCTTTGGATATATTGTGGATATTTGCAGTGAGTCTAGATTGATGAAGCTAAACATCATAAAACCACAGTCAACGCTGAGAAATCTATGAATATCCCTCATGATCCTACAGAGCAGAGGTTTTTGTGGCTAGAAGCACAAGTTTTGAATATAAACCATAACATGAATATCCTCATGGTGACCTTAAGTACTAAGATCAAGTTTTTTTTTAAGAAGATGGGGGTTCTAATGTAGGGGTGAAATGAAGAGATCGAGAATAAACAAATAAGAAGTCGAAGAAAGAACCCGAAAAAAAAATCAACATGGTTCGAGTGTCATCATATCGATATTGTGAAGCTAAATCATTGGTTACAATAATTAGAAGTTTATTTTAGTGTTCGTCATTGTTGGTACCATTTCATTGCCATCCTTTTCTTCTAGAAATCCATCATTTGTCTATCATTTTCTCCCATAAACCCCTCATAGTCCATTGAAATTGATTAATCAAAGCATTATAGTTGTTATTTTACATTAAATTTAATTTGTGAATTTTTATGTTAAAAATTAGAAATTTTCAACAAAATTACAGGATGTCATGACTTCCTGTAAATGGTTTATGATGTGACACGTGGCATGGCAGGAAAATCAAAACAAAGGATAGGAACGTGATCTAGGATGTACATACATGGTGAAATATCTATTCAACAGCGAATCTAAAGCTCTTGGATACATGGTCAATGCTAGTCAAACCCAGCCTTTTTGGTCACAAAAGCAGTAAAAAGCAAGAGTTACCTAAACTGATTTCGTTTTGCTTTGGAAATCAGTGAAGATTAGAAAAGACAAAAGTCACCTTTTTTGTAAAATCAGAAACATTTGCATGATAATGTATGTACATTCGATTATAGACTAGAAGGGAAAGTTAGTGAACAAGGATAGGAGACAAGCAGATTAAAAGGACTACGTATTGTTTTCCAGAACGTTGTTGTTCTTGTGTATTGTTTCCAGAACATTGCTCTTGCATGTGATTTGATTTCCAGAACTTAATTACAGGCATCATTTTACCATTACAGTGCTTATGCGTTAACGTTTTCACCACTTGAAGTTTCCTAAGTGTGCCATTGAAGCGTGGACGGGCCCTACGTGGAGATTGGTATACTTTTATTTTCATTTCCATAGTGTTTTCAAATCTGAATAGTGTTGAATAGCGTTTGATGTTATTTTCTTGCCTGTGAGTTTATTGATTCCATTAGAAGTTCTTGCAAGTATTATTATATGATTCATGGTGATAGCTTGATAATTCGATTGCTAGATTATTGAACAAGATCTTGTAAAAGATTTGATCGACCATTGAATTTCGAAGTATCTTTGTGGACTCTGTTTTCATGCATTTGAGTTTTAGTGTGCTTAAAAGAGTTTTTGGTTTTCGTGAATGCTTAGTGTGTTAGCTGGAAAGAGCTTTTGTGAATGATATCCTTGTAAGAGGGTTGAAAACTCAGACTAGTAACACGTTGTTTCT
>APFE030329533.1:147005-157577 GCA_000404065.3 Pinus taeda
AAAAAACAAAAAAACAAAACAAAAAAACAAAAAACAAAACAAAAAACAAAAAACAAAAAACAAAACAAAACAAAACACAAAAAAATAATAATGGTTTAGATCTGAAAACCAGACTTTGGCACACTCTAACCCAGAATTCTTACTTGAAAACCAATCCTTTGGCTAGTAAGAATTCATTGTTCTGTTTGTTTACTGTTTGGTTCATCGCTTCAATAATGACTTGAGGACAAGTCAAAGCTTTAGTGGGGGAGAAGCATCAAAATTTTGTTTTCCTTATCTCATCTCCTCATTGTAAATTTTCAAAGAATTTGTTTCAGCACTTCAGTATTCCAATAAAGGAGTTGTTTTTGTTTTTGTTCTAATCAGAGGGACCTGTTCAAGCAATATGCAGTGGGACCTGTTCAGAAGACTATGTTACCAGTACCAATATTAGAGGGACATGTTCAACAAATATCAAAGGGACCTGTTAAAGACTGCATTCAAGATACATCAGGCTACTTCAACAAAGTTTCAACAGAGTTTCAAAGGTTGCTTATCATCAAGGCTAAATCAACACCAAGGATCAAGGAAGTTGCACAAACATAGTTCTTCAGATTTCAAAGAAGTTGCACACACATAGTTATTCAGATTTCAAAGAAGCTGCACAAACATAATTCTTCAGGTTTCAAAGGGACCTGTTATATCCAATTTCATCTCAAAAGGGACCTGTTATGGACAGTGAAGATTAGTCATATCTGGACAATGAAGATCAGTCCTACCTGTGCATTCCAACTCAACTTTTGGTCAACCAACATGTGTAATGTATTGTTGTAATTTTTATTTTTAACATTTAAAATTCTTGAATTATTTTAGTGTTAAATATGATGATTATGATTGCTTGTTATCAATTTCAAACACCCCTATACCCATCACCCCTGTAACATTCCTAACTACTCAACTCTGCTATCATTTCCCAACACACTTTAGCCTATTGCCATATTCCTCCTACGATTTTTAAATCTTTTCCTACACCACCCTTCAAACCTTTTCATTAACTCCTCATTTTGAATCGGCCATCAAACCTTTTCATCGATCCATCATCTTTCCAATCGGCTAAGAACCAACAAATAATGGACAAGTGGTGAACCATTGGAAAGACAAGTGTTCAATGATTTCATTCATTTTTGAATCGTCCAAGTTATAAAACGATTGTTTGACCCAAGTCAACTCATGCAACATCTATCCGTTATCATCACTCCAGCACTCCTTATATGTATATGTCGTTCTCATGATTGTACCTATGCAAAACAGTACAGCTCCTCTGTCTTTATGATGTGAATGCGCTCTGCGTTATCATTATAGTAATTTGTGAAAGGTCGGTTGTTAAGTTTCATTTCATAAAACTCTCAGTTCATAAAGGGCGTTACCATATTAGTGATTCAAACTTTGTGATTTCAAAGAAGGCCGAGACAGCAGGCGCTACAAAGGGAGAGCATAATAAATAGGCTCACCATGAGTTTCTACCTCCGCCCATAATCCGAGGACGTGAATCAAGCCGCTGCCCAAGCAATTGAAGAAGGAGACCCCGAGAACCGAGGGCGCTACCAAGTCAGTTGAATGGAGCGCATAACAGAGGTAACAAATCAAGAGACCCTTGTTGAATTGTTGAGCATAAAACAAAAAGGGTTAGAACAGGAATTTCTTTTTCAAAATGACCAATAGAGCAGAGCCTGAGACATTTGATAGTTCCCAATATCATGATGAATGTATTACGATTTTAAGGGAAAAGCAATGGTTATCCTTCCTAGAGAATTTTAATGGGAATAATGAAGAAGTGACCAAGCAGTTTGCATTCACATTTAATGGAGAGAAAGCATTAATAGGAAACTTTTCTTTTAGAATTTCAGAGGATACCATAGCACAAACCTTGGGAATCAGTCCAGAAGGGGAAAAATATTTCAAAACAAAACAATTTAAGGAAAAATCATGGACTCAGTTTATGTCTAGGTCAAGGGTTTCCTCTGTCAACTGGAAAAAGGGTGTCCCTAGAAGCTAGTTGATGCACCCATGGGATGAAATGGTGTACATTATTCAGAAATTTGTTACATGTGAAGGTCGTTACAGCATAGTATATCTATATCACATCAAACTCTTGTTGCACTTAAAAGGGCAATGCACCATCAGTCTACCCTATTTCCTCTTACAAAGTTTGACTAAGATGTCAAAAACTATTCAAAAACAAAAGGGTAATGAAGATAAAAATTTGTATCATTTTGGGTTGATTAAAATTCTAATTGAATTTGAAGTGTAGAGGAAGGGAAAAACATGGAAAGAATTTTTGGTTGCTAATCAAATTAAAGATGGAGAAGATGAACAGGAACAGCAAGAGCGTACAGAGTTTATGCTTGATATTGATGAGGAAATCCCTGAGCGCAAGTCAAGCAATGTTCCTCCACACAGCAGTAGTGTGAGGACAAGAAGGATGAGGCAAGAAGCTGCCCAGAAAATTGAGCAAGATAAAATCTTCACTACTTATACAAGAAGATCAAGGAGAATACAAAAGACCCAAACACAAGATGATCAACCAGAGTCAAATCCAAATGCACCAATGGACATGGAGAGCAGTGCTCATTCACAGCCAGGACCGGAAGCAGAAATGGAAGTTGAGAGTAACAATGGACAAGGGAAAGAGCCAGCACCTGCAAACAAGAAACAAAGAAGGTTAAAGAAACAAATTAAAAAGCTAAAAGAGGAATTGATGGAGGCAAACATGCTAGAGAAGGTCATCAAGAAGGAGAATGAAATGTTGAGAGCTCAGAGCAAGAAGACTCAGCAGAAAAATGAGAAGCTGAAGGAGCAAATCAAAGAACTTAAGATTGAACAAACTAACATTTGCAAATGGGCAACCAAATGGTATACTCAAAAGAAATCGCTCAAAGAAAAATACCAGAATATGAAACATGAGCTCCACGTCCAGAAGAATGCCCAAGCTCAGAAGAATATAGATGCATTGCTACAAGCGGTAGAGGCACAGGCAGGAACAGAGTATAAAGGGAGCACATCAGGATTAGCATGAGGACATGCTAAATCATTGAGCTTGGGGGAGATGTTGGTACCATTTCATTGCCATCCCTTTCTTCTAGAAATCCATCATTTGTCTATCATTTTCTCCCATAAACCCCTCATAGTCCATTGAAATTGATTAATCAAAGCATTATAGTTGTTATTTTACATTAAATTTAATTTGTGAATTTTTATGTTAAAAATTAGAAATTTTTAACAAAATTACAGGATGTCATGACTTCCTGTAAATGGTTTATGATGTGACACGTGGCATGGCAGGAAAATCAAAACAAAGGATAGGAACGTGATCTAGGATGCACGTACATGGTGAGATATATTCAACAGCGAATCTAAAGCTCCTGGATACATGGTCAATGCTAGTCAAACCCAGCCTTTTTGGTCACAAAAGCAGTAAAAAGCCAGAGTTACCTAAACTGATTTCGTTTTTCTTTGGAAATCAGTTAAGATTAGAAAAGACAAAAATCACCTTTTTTGTAAAAGCAAAAACATCTGCATGATAATGTATGTACATTCGATTATAGACTAGAAGGGAAAGTTAGTGAACGAGGATAGGAGACAAGCAGATTAAAATGACTGCGTATTGTTTTCTAGAACGTTGTTGTTCTTGTGTATTGTTTCCAGAACATTGCTCTTGCATGTGATTTGATTTCCAGAACTTAATTACAGGCATCGTTTTACCATTACAGTGCTTATGCATTAACGTTTTCACCACTTGAAGTTTCCTAAGTGTTCCATTGAAGCGTGGACGGGCCCTACGTGGAGATTGGTATACTTTTATTTTCATTTCCATAGTCTTTTCAAATCTGAATAGTGTTGAATAGCGTTTGATGTTATTTTCTTGCCTGTGATTTTATTGATTCGATTAGAAGTTCTTGCAAGTATTATTCATGGTGATAGCTTGAGAATTCGATTGCTAGATTATTGAACAATATCTTGTAAAAGATTTGATCGACCATTGAATTTTGAAGTATCTCTGTGGACTCTGTTTTCATGCATTTGAATTTTAGTGTGCTTAAAAGAGCTTTTGGTTTCCATGAATGCTTAGTGTGTTAGCTGGAAAGAGATTTTGTGAATGATATCCTTGTAAGAGGGTTGAAAACTCAGACTAGTAACATGTTGTTTCTTTAGAACAGTTAATTAAATTAAATGATCTGAGTGTTAAGGTGTGAGGGGAAACATATTTCAATCTCCTGTAAAGGAGTGTTGTAGCCTGTCACAGTAGACACTTAGTTAGGTAGATGAGATCCTTTTAGGTCTATAGACTTTAGACACGTGCCTCTAAGTTTACCTACCTTGGTTGATATTAAATCTAGTCTAATATAGCACCCTAGATTGGCCACTACAATCATATAGAGAAAGAACATAATATTTCATTTGTGTGACTGAAATTAGAAGGCAATGCCCTGACCTAGTGGAAAATCCACATAAATACCTTAAGGCCAGAGGGAGATCCTCTAGTGACTAAGTGGTAGGAATTTAAAACCCTCATAATGTCACAATTTTTTTTTTATTGGGTATGTAGAGGGCCAATGTATCTAGTGGCACTACTTCAAGGAGAAGCAAGGGCAGTGTGTATAGGAGTACACCACAAAATTTAGAAAGATGGCCATAATGTTGGGTATCTCCCCAAAGAATCTAGATGTACTCCTCAAGTATCTTGGGGGGTCTACACAACCATTTTTAGAATCAAGTGATGTTATTCAAGCCTAGATTGGTGGACGAGGCTTGTGTACAAGCACAATACCTAGAGAAAATAGACCTAACAAGGGGGATATCAAGTGGATAAAAGTAGAAGGAGCACTGAGACGCTTATTAGGAGGGTAAAAAGAAGTGGAAAGGGGAAAAAAATAAAAATATGGCGACCACAACACACAAATGAAAAGATCCTAGCAACCACTGTAACATTGACAGACATATAGAGGAGACATGTTAGAAGTTGCAACCAGAGCTTAGCCTAAAGAATAAAAAGAAAGATAATGAGAAGAAGGATCTCATGGCCATTGATTCAAGAACTTAGGTTGAAAGAAACTCAAATGTGGATGAGAAGATCATTTGTACATGAGTATAGAAGGAGGTGAATCTGAGTATCCTTCAACAATAGGAAGACAAAAAAAAGTGAAGGCTCTTATATATAAAGATATAGATTTAAAATACCAATATTGATGGGTAAATAAGTATGCAGAGATAAATGTAACACAGTGCAAAATTATATTTGTTATTAGTGTTAATTTTATTGATGACGAATAACTAGATGTAGTTCACCTTGATGTATGTGGGGTGGTGTTTGGAAGTTCCTATATGTACATGTGGGATACGATCTTCATATGGAGAGAAAACTAATACTACCTCAACGATGGAAAATAGTTCACCATCAATGTGCACAAAGACAAGACAAAATTTTCAGTGGTAAGTTCCAAACAAGCCAAGAAATTGATCAATTCTAGCAAGAAGTATGTTTTATTATTTTTAAGAGAAAATTATTTTATAGTTCACCATGATCAAGGATGGAAAATAGTTCACCATCAATGTGCACAAAGACAAGTCAAAAATTTCGCTGGTAAGTGCCAAACAAGCCAAGAAATTGACCAATTTTAGCAAGAAACATGTTTTATTATTTTTAAGAGAAAATCAGTTTATACAAGAGTTAGTAATAGGAAAGGCATCCCTGGAGGGGTGTCATAAGAAATATAAATAACAACTAAAATATTTGTTACAGACATACAATGATGTGTTGCAGAAGCCTAAAGTAATACCACCCAAGAGGGAGGTGGAGCATGAGATCCAACTATTTCTAGACTCCATGTTGCCAAACATTAGGCTATACAGGTAGTCTGCTATAGAAGTAAGTGAGGTGAAGAAATAATTACAATAGCTACTGGAACATAATGTCATTCGACTGAGTACATTACCATGTAGGTCACCCGTCATCATAATGCCAAAAAAGTATGGGTCATAGTGGATGTGTATTGGTTATAGGGTGTTGAACAAAATCATGCTCAATAATATGTACCCACTTCCTAGGATAGATGATCTATTGGATCAGTTGAGGCAAGTGAAATACTTCACCAAGTTGGACTTAGAGTTTGGATATCACTAGCTTTGAGTCAAAGAAGAATATACCTATAAAACCTTCTTCAAAACTAGGCAAGGTATGTATGAGTGGTTAGTCATGCCACTTGGCCAATACAATGCCTCAACTATGTTTATGAGGTTAGTGAATGTTATATTTCACCTTTTTATAAATTCATATGTTATTATCTATTTGGATGATGTGTTGGTATATAGTGCTAACTAGGAAGAGCATATCTCATATTTGACACAAGCCTTGGAGACATTAAAGAAGCACCAATTGCTAGAAAATATCAAGAAGTGTGAGTTTCCACAACAGTCTTTGGTGTATCTAGGGTATGTGATAGGTAGAGGAGTGTTGAAGATAGATCCTTCCAAGATGGAGGCCATCATGAAATGGATGGTGACTAATAATGTTTCTTAGGTGCAGAAACAACACCACTCCATGAAATAATAACAAGTGGCAAGAGTTTCTAGTAGGGAAAGGGTCAATAGAGGGCCTTTGAGAAGTTAAAGAAGAATATTATTCAAGTGTTGGTTCTGGCATTATCAAAATTGCAATGACCCTTTGAACTGGAGACATGTGCGAGTATGTATGGTATGGGAGCTACCTTGATGCAAGGAGGAAGGTTTGTATGCTACCATTCTAAAGTTTTTCATAGGGAAACTCTTAACTACCCTACCTATCATAAGGAGCTCGATGACCTAGTGCACGTTGTAAAGAAGAGGAAACATTATTTAATGGGAAAGGAGACACTAATCCACACAAATCAGCAACCACTACAGTTCATACATGCCTGGAGTAAGATACAATATATTAGGCACTACAAATGGATGGGTTTTCTACGACGATTTTATTTAGTGATCAAGTATAAGAAGGGAAACAAAAATAAGTTGTTTGACATGCTTTCAAGTCCGCCCACATCAAATATCACAACCTTGGGAACGTTGATGCACATGGAAACATTAAACCATGATTCATACATAGAGACATATTCAGAGGATGAGGACTTTGAGGAGGTGTTTCAATAGTTGTAGAACCACAGTCATGTGCATGAAAATTAAAACATAGTTTATTACCATCTTCAAGATGGGTTACTCTATAAGTTGAATAAGTTATGCGTTCCTAAAGGTAAGCGATTATAGTTGATTATGGAGGCTTACACCTCCAAGGTTACAGGGGACTTTGGTGTAAGGAAGACAATGGACAACTTGCATAGCTATGTGTATTAGCCCAAGATGCAAGAACATGTAGCTAGGTTCATAAGGGAATGCATGCTTTGTTGTATCAACAAGACTAGTAACAGAAAACAAGGTCTATATCATCCCTTACTTGTACCCACTTGTCCTTGGGAAATCATTTCCATGGACTTTGTGAGAGGTTTACCAACAACCAAGAAGGGAAATGGCTACTTGTTCATGGTAGTTTATAGGTTCATCTAAATGTGTGCTTTGATGCCATGTAAAAAGACCATAAATGGGAATGAAGTAGAAAACTTGTTCCTTGGATAGGTCTGGGTGATCTTTTGTATATTGAGGAGCACCGCTTTAGACAAGGAAATAAGATTTCTTAATGCATTTTGGACTATAATGTGGGAGAAGATGGACACAAATTCAAATAGTTCTAGAACATTCCATCCATAAACAAATGGGTAGACAGAAGTAGTCAACATGACTTTGGTGCAGCTTTTGAGGAGTTACAATTAGAAGCATACAAATACATGGGATGAAAATCTAGTATATATGCAACACTCTTATAATAGAGTAGTCCACACTCCTATTGGTAAGTCCCCATTTGAAACTTGATTTAGATATTTTCCACCTTCACCTTTGGATATTGCATATGGGTAATAAGCAAGATTGGTAGAGGATATTACAAGGGATTCCTTAAGGCCAAAAATATTTGTAGAAAAAATCAAGAAAATCCATATACAAGTACAATAGGCATTGAAAAAGTCACAGGAAAAATATACGTATTTGAATGATCAACACATAAAAAATAAGTTGTTCAAGGTGGGAGATAGAGTATGTTTGCAGTTAAACAAGGAGAGGCTATAGGGTCCTAGTAAAAAAAATTAAGGCTTTACGGTATGGCCCCTTTGAGATACTAGAAAAGGTGGGAGATGACACCTATAAACTTAGTCTACCTCCATACATGCATATTTACTCAGTAGTGAACCTAGAGAATCTTAAATTTTATGAGCCTTACATGTTAGACCAGGAATAGGAACATGTCTTAGCTTATATGGCGGTTTTGGCACTAGATGCTTAGGTGGAGTTAATAGAAGATACAATTTTGCAGAAGAGACCTAGAACTACAAAATAGCGGTAACATGACCTTTGGAAAATTGGGTTTAAAGGACAACTTCTAGGCAAGACTAAATGGTACACTCGAGAGAAGGTGGAGGACAACTTCCCTCATCTTGTTTAGTAGAATTTTTTGTGGACAAAAAACCTCCCACAATGGTGAGGTATGATCCAGATTGGATCATTATATTTTTTTTCATCCATATTAATGCTTTTAGAGTGGAAAAAGTGGAGGAATAAACTCACAAGGCAATTTTTACTAGCGGAACCCAATTTAGCAAATTGGGATCTGAAACCTTTTGGGAGAATTTTGAGGTATCAAATGATGTTTTTTTGTGGTAAAACTTTGTTGCCTTAGTGTCATGTTTTTTTATCCTATTCTACACATAGATACCTTTCCAACAATGCATGAATTACTTTAATTGGAATTTGTATGCAATATTTATGCCACTCATAAGTTGACCTTCTTGTTTTAGCCACCATAATTTGAGAGGATGCCACTTTAGCCCCCATTAATCATGGAAAAGGCAAACAATATGGAAAAGTCTATTTGGTTGTGTTATAACTAAGCCACTAGAAAGAAAAGGGTTTCATTCTTTTCGAGGGCATTTTGTTCCATATACGAGAAGAGTAGCTAAGAAGGATAAGGAGAGAGTACACAAAGAGGATTTATGCACTATAGTAACCCACAACCAACAAATCTTACTTTGTTGTACTTGAAACCATTTTATATTCCAAGAAATAAAGTTGCAACAACCCTAGTGAAAATTCTATATAATAAAAGTTTAAAACAATAAACACGGTTGATGGGACACTTATTCTAAGTTGAATGTGGGGCAAGATATCCTAAGGGGTGTTATTTTTGGTTGTTTATGGCCAAGGAAATTGGCAAAGGTAATGGCTAAGGCTTTGGCAAGGAAAAATGGCATTTTTGGCACATTTATTTATGAAAATAATGGAAATTAGGAGAAAAAGGAGGTGAAAGGTCGCAGGTTGCATGTGAGGAGGAAATTGAAGAAAAATAATGGAAAATGAAGAAAATAGAGGCCTCATTCATAAAAAGGCTTCTGAGGATCAGTTGGTAACCTTTTGTAAGTTGATTTTTGGAGCTCTCTCATTATTCTCTCTCTCTCTCACTCTTGGACACTTAGAGTTTTCTTGGAGCACTTTGGCATTGGAGCAAGAACGGCAAAGAAGGCAAGAGGAAGCAAAGATCAAGTAGGGGAAGGTAGGATCAAGCAGCTACAATAGGCTTCATTGCAGGTATTGACTTTCATGTGTATTTGCCTTGCTAGATTTAGCATGCATGGTATTGCATGTGGTTCTTTTCTACCATGGAATGGGTTTTCCAGATGTAACAATGTTCTTTAGCCTAGCCTTGCCATTTCGTGATAGCCTTGATGAGATGGGTTCTCATATTTAGTTAATGTGGGATGGTCGGATGGATTTGAAGCTGAGCGGGGTGGATCTCGAAAATGATAAACACATGGCCTAGTGGTCCTTGAACCAGATTATGGGTCACGGTAAAGCCACTAGCCTAGTAACCCCTGAGCCAAACTGTGGGTTGCAGTAAAGCTAGGATTGTGTGCCTTGGCAGGCTCAGGAATTCTTATCGGTGAATGGCAGGATATATGGTAAAGCCAAGAGGTGAATTTCTCTCCGTTGGGCCTAGTAGTCCTGGGATGAGATGTACGGTAAATCCTGGAGAGTGTGTCTCGGTGTAGGGCCTAGTGATACCTGGATCGGACTATGGATTAAGGTAAATCCTAAGAGACTAGGAGGCACTCAAATTCCTCATGATGTAGGTGGAGAACTCTGGTGGCATCCATGCTTATTTTGTGTTTTTGGTGTGTTCTATGAGTCCCACTTCATGCTTGGAATATGGCACGAGGTTCACCCCTCAGAGTGGATGGGTAATGTGTTATAAAACCAGCTCACAAAAATATAGAAAAGATAGTTGAACGCCTTAGAATTCAGCCTCTTCGAGGGGGAAAACTCCTTTACATTACACAAATGAACAATTCTTGGATGATAAAAATGACAAAACTTCCTTTCTATATATAGGAGTCTAAGGAGTCACAATATAACCCAGCCGACCTAACAATAATAATATAAAGCCACAAAAATGACAAT
>APFE030329533.1:178083-223135 GCA_000404065.3 Pinus taeda
GGAAAATCTCTGTGTATATGTGTTTTATGTGTTATGCTCTCGCATTGTTTATTTTCTGTGTTTTAGAATTCGTATGCAGGTAATTTCTGTACGGGGTTAAAACCTACACAATTCAGGAGAAATTATGCTCCTAAATAATATGGGAATTTCCTATTTCCTTGAGCAATTCCTAAGGACTTGATCAGCCGCACCAATGTCAAGCCTATACACTCAAGTATTATACAACTAATAATTGCAATGTGCATTTTCCTCCAGTTCAACTAGGAAATTCGAATTCCATGCATGTATGGGCTATTTTTAGTTGATTGACTAGTTTAACTGAGCGATCATTGAGTTAACAACAATTCTACTACTCTATTGACTCAATTAATTACTTGAGCTCAGTTAACTGAGTTCAACTGAAACTAATTGAGTTGGATTGGTAAATTTTAGCAATCACTACATGCACAACTCTACTTCTAGCCTATAACTCGAATTTACTGAGCTAATTAGTAGACAAGGCCATGTCACACAAGTTAACTGCAACCCAAGGGTTGGCTTGAGGGGGCTTGGACCCAAGTTCAGAGTTAGTTGCGCTAACCAACAAAACCCTACACTACCAGCCCTTTCAACAACAACCCGCGTAGCACAAGCTATATTCTCACCCGAGGTAGTATTGGGAGATGCTAGAACTAGGTTTCTGCATCCAAAGGACTATGTGATGTGTTTCTGTCAAATTTAGGGCTTATCTCGACCTTCGTGAACCCTAACCCTTAAAACCCAAAAATTGCAACAATTTAACAGTTAGCAAAGTAATGCCCTTCGCCGATTATGCTAAACATTCATAACATCATATAAATACACAGATCTAAGTCTTCGTGAATCTATTAAGCACTTTTCCTGATTAATTGCATTCAACGGATCAAAAATACAGTAAATTCAGAAAGAAGTAGTAATACACAGATGTACAGAAATTCTCCAAAACAAGCCTTATTATGTTTAGATCTTCAATTATAATCCTTTCCAACCCTGCGCACACTGCTGCAGGGGCCCATGCACTGAGCTGCGAACTTACCAAGGTCTCTGTGCACACAGCTGCAAGACCCTTCTCCTTCGCCCAAGTACAGAATAGACAAAACAGACCCAAATACTACACTTCTATCCTTCACTATCCTCCTATGACTCTTCTATGACTCCTTTTATATCATTCTTCATTGCAATACCATGGTCTATGAACCATGGGCAGGTCACAAAACAACTTGGCTCTGAACAAACTAAGGGACTTTGACCTTCTAAAAGCCCCTTTGACTCATATAAACCTGTGCTACTCACGCTCCACTCCTCAAAATGCAGAGGCTTTACAATATTTAACAAAACTTTACAAAATTTGACCCCAAGGGACCCCGTCCCAACACCAAGTCATCCTACTAATGTGGAAAATCAAATTACTAAATTTCACTAAGGCACAAGTTAAATTTAGCCTTTCTTGCTACAATTTCTAACATTCACAATGGTTTTGTAAAAATATATATATGTGAATTGTGTTGAATTTATACTAAATTATTATAGTGTATGTTATAGTTGAATTTAATTCCAATTTGTTTGGTTCTTATTATTTATATTAACTTGTATTTATAATTTTGATATAATATATATTTTTTAATGCCCTCTAATAGTTAATTAATATCAATATAATAAAATATGGTAACATGGCAAAAATTAGAATGAATTAAAATGATCGAAATACTATCTATAGATTCGAATTAATCTAAAAATATTAAAATTTATCACTTATTAACACTTCTATGCTTAAATTAACTAGCAATTGCACCGAGAAGTGCAAAGGAATGTTGAAAGCTCAAGAAACCAAAAACATAAACATGGGAAAAAATTGAAGGGCCAACCATGGCGAAATCCATATCATGATAGAACCTTCAACAATTACTAAATTAACTGCAATGTTGGACACACCAATCTATGGACACAATCTCTGTTACTAGTGTTGAAAACAAGCTCCACCCCCAACTAGCAAAACATTAGGAAAAACAACCGTAATCCGATTCTCTTTCAGTTGTCCTTATCTAATCATTGCAACATCCTGTCTTGAACACTGTCATTATGTAAGGTTTATGCCAATAGCTTGATTCACTGCAGATTACCAATAAGCACCACAAGAGAATTGTCCATCTCTGAAATAATGGTAGCAGTGGACATTTCTTACAATAATCCCTCATGCAACAATATTGTTGATGAATTTAATGGCACAGTGTTAGTCACCACAAACACAACGATTCTTGATAAAATAGGCTTTTCATAATTTTCGTTCTTTAAAAAATAAAAAATAAATATGAATGGTCTAGATTTAATATTTTGAGAATATTTTTCATTGTAGATGAAATCAAGGGTTTCCAAACAGTTTGTCATTTTCCAAATTCCACTCCTATCCATGGATTACAAATTTTCAATATTACAAATGACATGTTAGTATTTTGATGGCTATCTACTTTTATCGGCCATTTAATTTATATGATTATGCTAGTCTTTAAAACTATCATTTTCTGAGGTTTATGCCAACAACTTTATTAGCTTCCAATTACCAATAATCACCCCAAAAGCTTTATTAACTTCAAATTACCAGGAATCACCACAAGAGCATTGTTCATCCTTGAAATGATGGTAATGATTTATATTCCTTACAATAATCTCTCGTGTAACTATCTTAGAGCTGAACTTAATGGCAAAGTGGAAATCACCACAAACACACAAATTCTTGATAACTTCCAATAATTGTTCCAGATGGTGTGATAATAAGTGCAAATGCAATTGCCAACTTCTCACTTGGTGGAAAAGAAATCTTTCCATTTAGTTCTCCTCCATGTCAATTAGGGCGAATCTTGTGTCAGACATACCTTGCAGCCTTCATCAGCCTTGACAAAAAGTCCAACTTGGCATAAATTCTTGGCATCTGTGGGTGTAAGTTGTCTCATGCAAGAAAAGTATGCACATGTTTGTTAAACTCAACCCAACTGTATCCAAGTGCCTTTTGCACCCTCCTATGTTTCATCATTTTCCTTACATTTCCAACAACACATAATGTGCAACATTATTAGAATCCAACTTAAAAAGGTGTTTTTCCACCTTCTACGCTAAATCTACATTATTATGTATTCTACATGAACCAATTAAACATGGCCCCATGGTACTATCAGGTTCTATTGGCATTTTGTTCATAAAATCTTGTGTCTCCTTCAAGAGGCTAGCATGGTCAAGTACATAAACCATGCAGCTAAGTAATGCCAAGCCTCTTCCACCAAGCCTCCATGGAAGGATGCCAACAAGACAGAAACTAAGGTAATATGAGTTGGGTTCACACCATAGAGTTGCATTTGCTCAAAGAGTTTGAGGGCCTCCCTG
Source organism: Pinus taeda (assembly GCA_000404065.3). Taxonomy (NCBI): domain Eukaryota; kingdom Viridiplantae; phylum Streptophyta; class Pinopsida; order Pinales; family Pinaceae; genus Pinus; species Pinus taeda. The sequence continues at coordinate 181,477 of APFE030329533.1, forward strand.
GGAAAACCATGCATTTCATATCCTACAATCATGACATTCCATGAAACCACATCTCATGAAACATATATCGTGCCTTTTCAAGGCTCCCACATTTTGCATACATGTCTACAAGTGCATTCACCATACTGATATTGCCATGCAATCCACCTCTAATTATTTCTACCTATATCTCGATTCCCTACGCCATAGATGCCAAATTCACACAATCATAAAGAACACTAAGAAAAGTAGTGGCATCTGGATTAAGAACCTTTGGTTTTCATTTGCTGATATATTTTCAAAGCCTCTGCATTATGTCCAGTCCGTGCAAATCCTACAATCATCGCATTCCATGAGACCAAGTGTCATTGAGGCATATCGCAAAAGAGCTTCAAGGTTTCCTCAATGTATCCATTTTGTGCATATCCCGCAATCAATGTGGTCCATGAAACCACATCTAGCTCAGGGATTTTTTTCAAACACATTGCATGCATCCTCTAAATTAATGCATGTTGCAGGAATTTCTAAAAGGGCGTTAGCCACAACCAAATTAGTTTGAAACTCATTGTCCTTATTTTTTCATGGATTTGAATACCATGTTGCAGATTCCCCAAATTAGCACATGTAGGGAGAACACTGGAAAATGTGAACTAATTGGATTGAATCCATGTTTGTTTCATTTAATTAAACAATTTCAAAGCCTCTTTAGAGTCCACGCCTAGAATTTGCAGCAATTATAATAGTACACTAGAAAACATTTGGTATGATTACCCTCTAGTTCATGTCAAAATGGACCAGTTTAAACATAGCTATCGATCAAACAAGAAAATTACTCAGTATCAGTTTTTTTGAGCTAGCAAAAAATCACCCAATTTTGAAAAGTGGGGATTCAAAATACATTTTTTGGGAGCATATTTTTGGCACTTTGAATTTTCTTATATATCAAGTATGAACAGTTTTTTTAAATGTGAGTGATTTTCATGATGATTTTAAAATGTGTTGATACAACATCAACCCCCTTTTTCTTTGAGGGTTTATTTTTGACACTTTAAATTTTCTAATCTCTTGTTCTTCCCTAAGATATTTATTTTTAAGTGTATTTATGTATTTGTGTTTTTTAATTTTGCTTTTCAATTTTTTTGTAATGAAATCTTAATCTTTTTGCATAGTTAATTTTTTTTTAATTGGTCAATATTTTAAAGTTAGTATTCTCTATATGTTTATGTAATGTTAATTAATATTTCAATGCACATCAAATAATTGTCACTAGAAAACAATAATTTTAAACATTTGACAAAAAAATACATTTTCAAACTTTTTGTCAAAAATGGCATGTTAAATAAATAATTTTTATGGGAAAATCCTAACAAAAAAGCTTTAAATAATAACATTTTTTATGAATTTTATGTTAAAAAATAATAGAAATCACAGTTTTTTTACAAAAAAAAATTGATTCACATAAAAGTTAAAGTGAAAATCAAAGCATACAAATATTGAACATATAACAACAATAATCCAATGGGCAGCAAGTTTTGATGTTGGGTATAGGGTTTCATAATGATTGTTTATAGGTTAGTTTCCGAGTAGGAGGTCTCCATGGGGAGTAGCCCATAGCTTCTGTGTGCTCACATGGGGTTCTCATGAGGGAGCTGAGGGGAGTTTTTAAGTATAACCCAAAAATTCAGCTTCGCAGTTGTTCTTTCCTTTCCCGGTTTTGGTTTTGGATGTGGTTGGCATGACCCTCTTAACTTTCTTGGGGTATTTGAGGTTTTTGTGGTGGTTTCAGTTGGTTTACCGTAGGTGGCACAGTGTATTTTCTCAAGTTTCATCAAAGGTTAGTTTCAATGGGGTTTGACCCAGTTTCTTTGGAACTTCCCAAGGCACTAAACGCTCTTTCCTGTTTAGTTTGTTTTATGTATGGAGGAGGAATTAATTGATTATTCCTCGGATAGCTTGAACCCATCAGACATCTGGGTGGAAGACAAACCCATCTCGAGTTCTAGGCACAAATCGAAAACACCTCCTTTACCAGAAGCGCAGGTTGATGTTCTCGAGTCAAGAATGGATGACACGGAGGTGAATTTGAAGGGTCTAGGTCTTTCTCAACTGGCTAAGGTGGTGTCAGAGGGGTTGTTAAACTGGGGTGAGGGCTCGAGCTCACCGTTCCTTTCTATTCCGTAGACTTTCAGGCATGGATAAACCACCATCAGAGTGAGTGGAGTTATTGGGAAGTACGAGGGTCTTGATTGAAGGGTAAAGTGGAATGGTTCAAGGCCTAAAGGACTCAGCGAACATTCCCTTCAGAGGTCTAGAGGCTTACCTAAAAAGTTTCCCAAACTTCATTTCAGCAGGAAATCCTCATCCCTCGGGGTTTTTCGATGGCATTGCGAGTAGGGAGTAAGAGCCGAAAGAGATAAGGGCCTTTGACTCGGATGAGAACCCACAGGGGGAAGGCCCTCAGCAAAGTGCAACCCCGAATTCTGGCCCTAGGGTGGGCAAGAAGTCAAAATATTCGAAGACAAGGGAACATGGTAGACTACTGGTTTTTGGGGTAGGCATAGGCATGGAGCAAGTAGCCCTGACATAAAGCACGGTGCTGGTGGGTAGAGTCCATGGTAGGAACTATTCCCTTGGGTGGTTGAAAAAATGGACAGTGGAGATTTGGGGTAATGTAATGGGGCAACTTCCAACTGTTTTAACCATGTCTAGGGGCTATTTTTCCCTTATTTTTCCTGTGCCAGAGCCGGTGGATTGGGTGTTGACGCGATATTGGCACATAGAAATGACTCTCGTTCTGTAAAATCATTATCTGCCTCTTCTTGATCTGTTTAAGTGCTTTAACTTGATTTGTTTCAGCTGATATTAAACACATATATGAGACATATAATGCAGCAAATAAACATCACACATAACAGCAAATTTAATAAGGAGTTCATCCCGATCTCATCGGCTACGTCTCCTGTGAGCTCTTGTCAACTTGACTTGGCTCTTTGGGATTATGGCTTGAATTATTTTACAAGTTCCACACTCAACTCCAGCAAGTTACTGACTGAACCTATGGGCTTATTAAAACCATATACATCCCTGTCATGGTTGTCCTCTTTGCGCAAACAGATCTAGGATCCCTTAGACTTGATTCCTTCAGTAGGTGCATTGAGCTTCCCTAAGCTTCTTAATGGCACAAACTCCTTCAAAATTCTTCAAATGTATCTGAAACCTCTACTAATACCTCTATCACATATCTAACATCAACAAATGACTGTTCATTTACTCAAAATGAGCACTGCATCCCCGATCTAGGCCTTCCTCCATGGATGGCACTGGGCTGCATGAAACTTCGCTTCAACATCTTGGCATTTATAAGTCTCCAAATTCTTCTAAAAACACCTTCATTGGATTCATAAGGTTCATTACAGTCAGGAATGATTGTTTATTTGCTGAGAATGAATACTGGTAGCTCCTACAACAGCCTCCAACCCTTGGTGGCCCTGAGCTCCAAAATCTCCCTGGATGAAAATATCCTTGAAGATGGCTTCTTCAGCTTCTTTGGACTACTCCAATGGCTTTAGAAGGCCCAAATTAGTCTAGGTAGACTCTTGTTTCACCTTCAATGGATACACACAACCCAATACATCTCCAACACTGCCTAGGCCCTGATGGCTCCTGGAACTTCTTCGCTGCAAAAGTACCTGAAGATGACCTAAGCTGGCTGTGAAACCTATCACAATGGCTTCAAAATGATGATAATATCCAAAATCAAAAAAAAAAAAATCGCATCAAAAGGCCTCTCCTAGCAAAAGTTATGGCTCATTCAATTTTTCTCCAGTTTGCCCCTGAAAATCTCCACTAAAACTGGCTAACTACCAATTAACATGCTATGTTTGGCCTGTCCGCCAAATTTGGCGCACTCCACCAGAATCTCTACGCGGTTAATGGTTGACATTAAGTGCTGGTAATTGTGGTCACATGTCCGCACCCGTCGCATCGGATGTTGGAGCCAACGGTTAGATTAACCATGGCATTTAACATGTTCGAAACCTCTGCCGGTTCCATGTGATAGCTCTGCATACTTATCCGTTTGGTGTTATCCACTTGGTTTAGCCCATGGTTTACCGTGTTGGATCATATGGGTAAGGGGCTGGCCCCTATTTGCGCCCAAATGAAACCTTAAACAGCTTCAAATATAAATGGTGCCCTTAGATAGTTAAGAACCAATGTGGGCAGGCCGTCGGGCCTGTGGGCTGGCAGCCACCCGAACCAGGGTCGAATCCCACGAACTCCATAAACATATTGATAAAAAACACTTTGCAGTCCAGGTGCCACGTGTCAGCGCCCGATTGGGCCTCCCAAATAGCATATTCCATAGAATATTCCTTTGAATATTCCATGGAATATTCCTCGAAATATTCTATGGAATATTCCTCATAATATTTTGTTTTTAAATTTTAAAAAATTCAAATTTTGAAGAATATTGGGCTTTTTCAAATTATGATATCTTCTTCATACAGTGTCAATTTTTTGAACCGTTTTTGGCGCCGGAATCAGGAAGACGAGATTTATCCAGTCGTTTAGGTTGCAAGTGTTTTTGAACACTTTCAATTTTGAGCCTTTTCCATGACTTGGACTTGAGCTCCTGATCACACCTCCCAAATGAGAAGCTTTTGAACCCCAAAAGCTCACTCAAGTGTTGAAACTAAACTGTATAGAAAATGGGAGAATAACAACATCCTCTTCTCTTCAGCCTTCAAACACTTGCCTGCATAGCTAGTGCCTTTCAACAAAAACTCAAAGGTAGATGACACTTCCCTTCCTGAATGCGCTTGTCCTCTTGTCAAGAATTGTCTTCCTTGAACTCATTCAGAATTTACAAAAGGTAGTTGAACATCGCTTCCAAGCCACTTCCATGAATAAAGTCACAAATGTAACCATGGCGACTTTTGCTGCTGCAAATCTTCTTCTATAGACGATGTCAAAAGAAGATAATAACTTGATGAATAAATTCTTGTTTCAACAAAAGAAATAACTTTCACATCCTGTGAATCATCATCGAGTCTATACATCATGTTTACAAATGATCAACTAAATCACAAGTCGACAAAATCATGCCTTACATTTGACCCTTCAAGTCAAGCATGTACCAAAAGGACTTAAACGATGCTTTTACAAAGATGAACCCTTCATCATGATCTCCCTTTTACAATCTTGGAGATCAAATCAAATTTTCCCAGTTGATATTCATTACATGCATGTTTAAACAAAGTAATCAACCCTTCAAGTTAATCACACATACATGTTCAAAATACTAGGAAATCATCATCCCTCTGCTCATTCATATCATTCTCATGCATGTAGTTTATCCTTCAACTTTCTCTTAAGTACAATCATAAGTACAAGATCCTCGATCACATGTACAAGTACTTTCAAAGCTGAAATGAATATACTTTCGCTGCAATAAAGCGAGTCTCATCCTCAACTTTTCCATCCTGCAACTTGCATTCCCTTAGCAAAGAACTGCATTTAATCAAAAGACATGCAACTTTAATTGGATAAGAACTCTAACCACTTCTTACCAATCCATTTCAAAGGCACTTCTTTTAACTGTACATCGATATCAACATGTGTATCATCCTGACACATATCAATGATGGAAACTTCCTTCCCATTCTTGCCATACTCTTTCTCCACTTTCTGCAAATTTCGTGGAAGCATTGTTTGATTCAGAGTCCAACACCTTTCAGTAGTATGTCCTTGCTTATGGCAATAAGTGCAACACATATTCATCTTCTTGATAGCATGATTTGCATTGTTCAATGGAAATTTGGCTTCTTGCCTCCTTTCCTTCAAAAGTTTCTTGTATGTTGCCATTCTTTTCCAACATCTAGAAACACTATGGTTAAACAAACCACAAAGAGAACATGCAATTTTTTTCCAATGCTTAGGTGGAAATCCACCATGCTTTACATGATCAAAGGAAATATGATTAAGATCAGATTTATACCTTTCTCTTTCACCTTCATTACCTTCATGAGGAGGTGAATCGAATGAAGAAGAAGCTCCCTTTGGAACATCATCAATCCCTTCAATGGTTTTAGAGCTTTCACAAATATCTTGTTCAAGTGCATGCTTATGCACACCTTCTTCCTGCAAGGTATGTTTCAAACTATTGCATTCCCCAAGAATACAATCTCTACCAACTTGAGGTAGGGAACTTGAAATGAAACTCCCTCTAGGAACTATTTCATTTGCCTTCATGACTGCTTTGGAACTTTCTCCATAAGATTGTCCATAGCCAAGACCCAAATACTTAGGCCTTTCCTCAACCATTATTGGCTCAACAATACCCTATGCATGTTTGCCCAATCCTTTTCCTTCATATCCCATTTTGGACATCAACTTGGACCCTATGCCTCTGGTATGTTTCTCAAAAGAACCAACATAAATAGTCTTAGAAAAATTTGAATACAAACTAGAGTTGTTTACCTCTTCCTCAAGTTGATACTTGGCTAAGGCTTCTTTGCCAACAAGGAGATGTGTCTCCAACTCATGCATCCTTTCCATATTCATATTTGTAATATGAAGTTGGCTTTCCATTTCCTGCAATTGGTCAGAAAGCAACTGCTTCTCTTCCTTCATGGAATTCAACTGCTCTTGAAGTTTATGATACCATCTGATCTGAAATGTGAGAACTTCTTAGATCTAATACAGAGATTGATTGTAGGGGCATTTACTGGATATGTCACCTTTAATGAAAGGATGAGATCCAGAGGCTACCTGGCCCTTTACAGACTCTGCCTATAGAAATAAAAAAAAGTTAACACTAATGATATAGCTTATGTTAACAATTGCGGAATTAGGTACTTGAAATAGGTGTATGTGTTGGTTTGTTTTCATCTGTTTAAGTGCTTTAACTTGATTTGTTTCAGCTGATATTAAACGCATATATCATACATATAATGCAACAAATAAACATCACACATAATAGCAAATTTAATAAGGAGTTCACCCCGATCTCGTGGGCTACGTCTCCTGTGAGCTCTTGTCAACTTGACTTGGCTCTTTGGGATTATGGCTTGAATTCTTTTACATGTTCCACACTCAACTCCAACAGGCTACTGACTGAACCTATGGGCTTATTAAAACCATATGCATCCCTGTCATGGCTGTCCTCTTTGTGTAAACAGATCTAGGCTCCCTTAGACTTGATTCCTTCAGCAAGTGCACTGAGCTTCCCTGAACTTCTTAATGGCACAAACTCTTTCAGAATGCTTCAAATGTCTCTAAAACCTCTGCTACTATCTCCAACACATATCTAACATCAACAAATGACTGTTCATTTGCTCAAAACGAGCATTGCATCCCCGATCTAGGCCTTCCTCCACGGATAGCATTGGGCTGCCTGAAACTTCCCTTCAGAATATCAGCCTTTAGAAGTCTCCAAATGCTTCTGAAAACACATTAATTGGATTCATAAGGTTCATTATAGTCAGGAATGACTTTTTGTTTACTAAGAATGAATATTGGTAGCTCTTGCAACAGCCTCCAACCCCTGGTGGCCTTGACTGCCAAAATCTCCCTGGACTAAAATCTCCTTGAAGATGGCTTCTTCAACTTCTCTGGACTGCTCCAATGGCTTCATAAGGCCCAAATTAGTCTAGGTAGACTCTTGTTTCACCGTTAATTGATTCACACAACCCAATACAACTCCAACACTGCCTAGGCCCTGATGGCTCCTGGAACTTCTTTGTTGCAAAAGTATCTGAAGATGACCTTTGTTGGCTATGAAACCTATCCCAGTGGCTTCAAAAGATGAGAATATCCAAAAAAAAAAAAAAAAAAATCGCATCAAAAGGCCTCTCTTAGCCAAAGTTATGGCTCATTCAATTTTCCTCCAGTTTGCCCCTAAAAATCTCCACTAAAACTGCCTAACTGCCAGTGAACATGCTATGTTTGGCATGTCCGCCAACTTTGGCGCGCTCCACCAGAATCTCCACACGATTAATGGTTGACATTAAGTGCTGGTAACTGTGGTCACATGTCCGCACCCGTCGCATCGGATGTTAGAGCTAACGGTTAGATTAACCATGGCATTTAACATGTTCGAAACCTCCGCCAGTTCCATGTGACAACTCCGCATACTTATCCGTTTGGTGTTATCCGCTTGGTTTAGTCCATGGTTTACCACGCCGGGTCATATGGGTAAGAGGCTAGCCCCTATTTGCGCCCAAACGAAACCCTAAACAACTTTAAATATAAATAGCGCCCTTAGATAGTTAAGAACCAACGTAGGCAGTCCGGTCGGGACTGTGGGCTGGCAACCACCCGACCCAGGGTCAAATCCTGCGAGCTCCATAAACATTTTGATAAAAACCATTTTGCAGTCCAGGTGCCATGTGTCAGCACCCGATTGGGCCTCCCAAACAGCATATTCCCCAAATATTTTGGGGAATATTTTGTGGAATATTCCTCAGAATATTCTGTTTTTAAATTTTTAAAAATTCAAATTTTTAAGAATATTAGGCTTTTTCAAACTGCGATATCTTCTTCATACGGTGTCATTTTTTCAAACCATTCACGGCACCGGAATTAGGAAGACGAGATCTATCAAGTCGTTCAGGTTGCAAGTGTTTTTGAACACTTTCAATTTTGAGCCTTTTCCATGACTTGGACTTGAGCTCCTCATCAAGAATCCTAGTGCATTTGGATACCCGAGAAGGATTAGTGGAGAGCTACCGCTTTCAAATGGGTGAGATTATCATATGGCAGGAGTTGGACTATGAAGATATCACTTTCAGATGCAGGTGTTGTCATGAGCTTGGCCACCTATACAAAACTTTCCCACTAATAATTATTCCGTGGCCGAGTCCCCCGAAATCCTTTGCTTCGGCGGGCACCCAAAATGTGGAGATGGAGGCTTCCTCTCAATCAACCCTTTAGGTTGTGGCAGTTTAGGACTAGGGTGTTGCTAGGGGGGGCACTGACTAGGAGAGACTCCAGGACCTCTGCGACACCGGTCACCAGAGCTCGCTCCAGAGATTTTGCTTTGTTCTCATATATTATTCCTCCCTCTCCTCTATTTTCAAATGATTTTCAGTGTTCCATTGCATCTTCTTATGTGTGTTTGTCAGGTCTAAGTCCTGAGGTTGGCAAGATGAGTCCCTTAATCTGTCCTATGGTTTTTGCTCCTTCTCCCTCCCTCTGTAACCCTAAAGCCTGTGATCATGATGTTCACTCTCTGGACTCTGGGGAGAGCTCGACCTCTGGTGCATCTCATCAGTATAACTTGTGTTCCTTTCCCTCTTCCTTGCACTATTTTGTCAACCTAGATGAGGAACCTCATCCTTCCTTACCCCAGAAGCCCCCCAGGGGTAGACAATCTCACATGTCAAAAGCCATTAAGAGGGCTAGTATTGAAGTAGATTCGGGCATCTAGATTCCCATCGATCAAGTCCTTAGAGAAAAAGGGAACCCTAAAACGGTTGTCGCATGAAGTGCCTATCCTTTAACTGCAGGGGTCTGGCTAGCCCAGATAAAAAATTGGTGCTTCATAGTTTCTGCAAGTCGAAGAGATTGGATGTTATATTTCTGCGAGAAACCCTAGGTGATGGGAACCTTATCAATCAAGTCCTCAAGAAGTTTCTTCCAGATTGGGAATTTTTTTTCCTAGATGTGAGAGGGAGATCAGGTGGTTGTGCAATGGGATTTAACAATAGATCGATAAGAGTGGAAAATGCTTAGGGTGGCGAAGGTTTTTTGGGGGTGGATATTACCTCTTCTGTCATTGACATCCCTTTGAGGATCATAAATATCTATGGGCCCTACCATAAAAGGGAGACTTATTGGGAAAACCTTCTGCAAGTTAATTTTATGCAAGCTGAGAATCTGTTGGAGGAGATCTTAATTTCTCTCTTGGGCTAGCGGAATCCTGGGGTCAGAGAGCCTAGACAGACAGTTTAACCAGTTTCTATGAAGGTCTGTTGGATAATCATAACCTGCTTAACATTGACATGGTAAGAATTATGCCGACATGGAGGAATCGCAGGACTCAAGTGGATGCTTTGGCTAGAAGGTTGGATCGCTTCCTCATCAAAGCTCCCCCGCTGACCTGGATGGACTGAATTTGGCAATGGGTGGGATCAGGGGGTTACTCTAATCATTCCTCGATTTTCTTGGAGATTGAGGATTCTAACGACAAACCCCACTTGCCCTTCAAATTCAATGCAACATGGTTGGATGAGGTCGACCTCCATGAAATTGTCAGGGAAAATTGGAATCACTATAGCTTGGACATTCATCCCTCGCCAACTGTGGTTATACCAAATAACCTAGCCCGTTTAAAGTCGAAAACAATCAGCTGGCCTAAAATAAAACAGAAAAAATATGGGGAGGAGTTAAAAAGGATTGAACGGGTTCTCAAACAATTGGAAGTTTCTAGGCTATCCAGCTATGCATCTTTGGATGCAAAGGACCATTTAATTTAATTGGAAAGAGAGAAGATCAAGTTGTTGCGACAGAAAGAGGAGAGATGGTGTTTGTAAAGTAGAGTGACTTGGCTAAAGGGCGGAGATGAGAACACAATTTTTTTCAACAATTTGCCAGAGGAGGGAAAACTATTAATACCATCTGGGAGCTGAGGGATCATACAGGTAGGGAGGCTAGCTCTTTCAATCAGCTTGATGACATGGGTATGCGACATTTCTCAAACATTTACAAGGCTCCGAGGGGGACCTCCATCACTGAGATTCTCCGTATTGATAAGGTCCTTCCTAGATTTGTTGAGGATGAAGTGGAGGTTTTAAACATGTCAGTTTCAATGGGGGAAATGGAAGCAACTCTGAAATGTTTCAACAAGGACAAGAGGCCAGGTCCGGATCGTTGGCCCATGGAATTCTACATTTTTTTTTGACCTAGTAGGGTCGGATCTTCTTTTGGCCATTTAGAAGTGCAGAACTTCTGGCAGGATGTTTGGAGGTTTCAACTCAACTTTCCTGGCCCTCATCCCAAAGGTTGACAAGCCCCTCTCCTTTGATGATTTTCGGCCCATCTCCCTCTGCAATTTTATTTACAAGATCATTTCAAAAATTATAGTTCTTTGTATTAAGCCTATCCTATCCAAGATGATTTCTAAGGAGCAGTTTGACTTCCTCCGCCACCAGCAGATCCATGAAGCCATTAGAACAGCTCAACAAGGTCTTCACTCGATAAAATCTCTTTCCAAAACAGTTATTATTCTCAAGATTGACGTATCCAAAGTGTATGGCTGAGTGAGTTGGTCCTACCTTCAGCTCATTCTCACTCATATTGGTTTCCCCCATCCTTTCGTCAATTGGATAATGCGTTGTTTCACCTCAACTTCTTTTAGTGTTCTCATAAATGGGGCTGCATCTGGTTTCTTTCATGCAAAACGTGGGTTGAGACAGGGATGCCCTCTTTCCCCTTTTCTTTTTCTTTTGATCATGGAAGTTTTAAGTAGGTTGCTAAAAAATGCTCTCTCATCTGGAAATCTGGGAGGGGTCTCGATTTCAAACAGGACCACCCTCTCGCATCTATTGTCTGTAGATGATGTACTTATTTTTTTAAATGGCTCATACTGTGATTCCTCTTGTTTCAAGATCATTCTATCATTGTTTTGTAAAGTGACAAGTATGGAGCTCCACTATGACAAATCTACCATCATATTCAATTCATGACTGCGAAATGAGCAAAGATTTGCTTCTCAACAATTCGCTTTCGTCAAGCAAGAGCTGGATTCTGGACTCAAATACTTAGGATTCATGATAAAGTCGAATGGTTACCGTATTGCAGACTGGTCATGGCTATTAGAAAAAATTGAAAGTCGCATTAACATTTGGCAGCAAAGATGGCTCTCCAGAGCGGGTAGGCTCACTCTAATAAAATCAGTGTTGGAGGCCATCCTAGTATATTGGATGTCCCTTGCCTGTATCCCAAAAGGAATTCTTATCAAGATTCAGAAGATTTGTTGCCGCTTCCTTTGGCGGGGTCAAAAAATGGGGCATCCTTTTGCTTGGGTCTACTGGGACAAGGTTGTAAAACCAAAAAAGTGGGGTAGGTGGGGGCTAAAGGAACCCCATGTTTTTGCTAAAGCCCTAGGGGCTAATATGGGGTGGTAAATTATCATCTCTAAGAGTCTCTCGAAGGAGGTGCTTTATAATAAGTGCATCTATCCCTTATCTGTTATAGATTGGATCAGAAGCCCCTGTCAAAATATATCGTGTGCTTTGATCATTTGGAAAGTCATCTCTCATTCCCTTATCATTATCAAGGAAGGTTTGGCCTGGAGGATTGGAAATGGTGAGTGGGTTAGAATTGGCACGGATGCCTAAGTTAGAAGTGGAAATGCGCATATTCTCCCACGGGAAAGGCTTCTTTGCTTGTCAGAGGCTGGTTTCACTCAGTTAGCACACATTTCGGTGGTGGGACGCCCTGGCTAGCCAAGGCTACAATGGTTGGATTTTGAGACCTTGGGTTTAGAGGAAAGATGGCACAGGGTCTAGTATAGGTTTGTGGGGGGATTGGAGGAAGCTAATATCAGAATCTATGATAGGTTGGACAAGCTCATCTAGGCAAAGGCCCCAACAGGCAAGTACACCCCAAAAGAAGGTTTTGCAGCAATCATGGAGGCTCAAGCATTGGGGGAGGGATGTTGTTGGTGGCGCCATTTATGGAAATTAAAAGCCCCACACAAGTCTCGGCTCTTCATGTGGTGCATCCTCTCAATTAAAGTCCCTACATAAGCAAATGTAAGTAAGTGTATGGTGTAGGGTCCCTCTAGATGTTATCTTTGTAAAGCTGAAGCAAAGGATACAGACCACTTATTTCTTCATTGCTCGGTTTCAATTGAAGTTTGGTATTTCATTACTACATAACTCAACTCATATAAAAATTGTGAAGGCCAAAACATTGGTGATGCCTGGCATCGTTGGTGGACAGTTGTTGCCTCCCACAAAGTCAGAAACCTGCCTCTGATCGTTTGTTGGGGTATTTGGCTGAACATGAACCACTTGATTTTTCTTGAGACACCGATTCACTGGGTTGTCACTTGTAACCACATTCTAGCCATTTACAACTTGATTCCTAAGGATTCGGTTTGACACGGTATTAGGGTCATCAGTCCTGAAGTTATAGACAAAATTTTTCCCTGGGCTTACTTCGATGGCTTGGCGCAAGTGGAAGGCTATTGGGGGGTGGTAGTACGACATGTCAATGATTTTCTTTGTTTCAAAATTAAAGGGGGTCTAGGGAGAGGCACAAACAACTTTGGGAGTTAAACTGTTTAAGACACCTTCTCCTTTTTGCTCTGGAACAAAATTGCCACAAGATTCAAATTTTTGGGGACTCACAGCTTGTCATAAATTGGATGAATGGTGTTTATCACTATCACTTGCACACACATAGGGACTTACTAGAGGATGCCCTATCTTTAAAATAACAATTAGATTTTATTGTATGATCTCATATAATACAGGGAAAGGAATGAAGTCGTTGATTTTCTATCCAAAGAGATCATGCAGTTGAACAGAGGTAATTGGTTGATTTCGGAATTCAACGATGGGGCTTTCTTTCAGTGCTTTCATTTCCCTTTCATTGAAGGGGAGGAAAACCTCTTGGAATGATCTAGAGGATCATTCTTTTTTTATTTTTGCAGGTTTTAGTTATAATCTGGACTCATAATGGTCTATATGGTTTTTTACAGTTTAAGATTATTTGTATTATTAGGCTGATATCTATAAATAGTGTATATGAACATGGATCGTTCTATCTGTTAGTGAATGCATCTCATACATGCTGGAGATTCAACATGTAATTTATTAATTTATTTAATGAAAATTACGTTTTTTTCCTGGGAAAAAAGCAATAATAATCCAATACTCATTCTTCTCATAAAATCTCAAAGGCAAAACATTACAAGTAAAACTTATGAATATCTCTAAAAATTAAGTTTGATTTACTAGCATAACTTAAATTTCATCAACAATAATACATGTTCATCATCTTCTACAACTTCATTATTTTCTTCTTCCATAATATTTTTTGCTTGGGTTTCCTTATTTTCCCCTTCTAATGGAGCTTTCATGTCTGTAAATCTCCCAAAGTGTCATTTTCCAATCATTCCATATAACAGTCGTTGAGGTTCCTTTGCCTTTTTTTCCACACGTGATTCATTAAAATTTCCTTTCCTCAAACCAACTTCTTGCATTGCATTTTGAAGAAATTGAAGAGCATTAATTCTTTGTTGAACAAAATTGCATTGTAGTGGGTCTCTTTCAATCGCAATGCATTTTCTTCCTTTTTGTAGGCAACATGCTAGTGTTGCACCTAATCATCAAGCACAAAAGAAATAAGTAAGTAAATTAGTATAAAGACATAAAAACTAAAAAAGAAAATATTAAAACTTAATTTTATATAATAAGACTTACATGAACCTGAAAATAAATCCAAAACTCAATCTCCTTCATTTGAACATAAATCTATAAGGTAGTTAATCAATGTTTGCGGTTTTTTATAAATGTTAACTATCTCTCATTTTGCATCTTTATCCTCATATGTTAAGTTTCTTACAACATCATCATGAACCAATACTTGGCTATGACTCTTTCCATCTACTCGATTCAAAAGAATAGGCTTATAACTATCATCTTTTGTCCAACGTTCAACATGGATGAACTCACAATCAGTTATAGTTGGCCGATATCGGGAAGAAATAAGATTTGACTTTTGTCGATAATGTGGCATAGTAAAAGCTCAATTAACTTGTACATAAATAATAATAAAATAATATTAATCAAACATACAATTTCAATGTCTTACCATGTAAGTTGCATCCTTGAGTTTGTTTTTCCCTTAAATCTTGTTAATAACATTGCAAATTGTGTGTCTGAATGAAATGTCACAAATCTCCAAAGTGGTGATGTTGTGACTTTTTGAAGGCCTGTAACCACTTTGTTAAAAGCTTGATAAGTATAAGGCTTACTATCATATCCAATGTCTGGGAAATTGAAACCATGAGGAATATCTGCAACAACCAGGGCATATTCCCTTTTAGGTATGATTTTTGCAAGTCTTCACAATCGCCTTGTATTATTTGATATTGGATAGTGTCAAACCCATTCCAAATGAGATGAGTAAGTGTAGGATCAAGTTCAACATTCCTAAGACGTTGATTTCTCAACCTTTCCAATTTGATTTTTTCAATAAAGCTTTTGAAAGTATTTGGTACTCCGCCCGCATCCTTCTTCGACATATTTAATGAAATAAACAAATATAAGTAGAAGTAATAAAATAAAATAAATTTTACATATGAATAAAATGAACGTAAAATCAACATACCGTTTTGAATGCAATATAAAAATCTTTAAGTGTTGTTGTAGAACTTGATTCTGGGTAGTTACGTACAACATCATCCCAACTCTCTTCATTCAAAATTCTAACCATATGTTCTTGTATTTTCATATAAATCTTATGATTGAATAAATAAAGTAAAACTTGTTAATATAGTGATATGTATAACAAATACTACCAACAACAATAAGTTATATTTAAAAGAAAATCATAATACACAAAAAAAAAGTAAAAATAATTCAACAAACTTGCTTTTGAAATTCTGAGCAGTTTTCGTCCAATGACAATTCACCTGACTTCACATGACATAGTATTGATTTGCCTAGTTTGTCATCCTTCACTCCTTGCAATGTTCTCCAAGGTGTGATAGTCATATCATATAGAAGTTGCTTCATTTCAGGACATGTCTTACTGTTGGTACATATTATGGGTTTAGAATTTTTTTTTTTAACTGAAACGGGTATGTTTTATTTATTGAGAAAAATATTGGACTTACGCCATGGCAGCCATCATTACATTGCTTCTGTTTCTGTTTCTTGTACTATTACAAAATGCAGATTGCTCATGGATTACAAGGATGGAATGAAATTTCGCCATTTATGAGGAGCTGCCCTTTCCCAACAGTGCAACCTTTGTTCGCCAACAGGTCTGCTTCACTGTTCAAGTTTCTGAGGATATGGAGGAATTTGTAGGAGTCAAAGTCGAGAAGGATTCTCTTTAATCTTTTCCGAGTTTTGTTGAGGCTTGCATTGGTGAACATTTTGCCCGTGTTTAAATTTTTTATTAGGATCTCTGAGTCTCCAAAAGCTTGGAATTCTTTGTCTCCTCTGTCTCTAGCAATTTGACAATCTTTGAGCAGGCCCTGGATCTCTACTTGATTGTTGGTTTTCTACCCGATGCCGCAGTAGAAACTGTCCCTTCTTGAACCATCTGAGGCATAGATGACCCCTCCTGCTCCTGCTATCCCAGGATTACCTTTGGAGGCTCCGTCAAAGAAGATCATGGTAATTTTTTGTTTTCTCCACCATTCTTGAATATTAGCTTCAGAGTCTCTCTTTTACGCCATTTTGGATTCGCTGCTTGAGGGGCTGGTAACTGCTTCCGAGGGTAGGGAGAAAGGGGGCCCAGCCACCTCTCTACTTCAGGGAGCAACAAAGTGTCATCTGAAAAGTATTGTTGTTGTGCTGCTTCCAGGAGGAAGGCTTTGGCCTTTGCCGCTGCCAAAAAAAGGGGTTTGCTGCTTTTCATTGAAAATCATATCATTCTGGGTCAACCAGATCTGCCAGCATACATATTTGGGGATGGCATTCTAGAATTTTCTCCAATATGATTTGCTGGGGATTTTGTTAGGATAACATTGATTCCATGCGTCAAATAGGTCTGCTACAGAGTTAAATTGGGGGACTATGATTTGTAACTCATGGAGAATGAGTCTCCAAACTTCTTTGGCAAAATTACATTCCATGAAGAGGTTCTTGGCTATTTCTGAGCTGCTTCTGCACAGTTCACATCTGTGCGGCCCAGCTATGCTTTTTTTATCAGATTGTCTCCTGTTAACAACTTGTTGTGAACCAGTGTCCAAAAAAAGAAATTTACTTTAGGTAATGCTAGCGGATCCCAAAATTTCCTCCAAAACTCCAGTGGTTTACTGTTGTTCCTGATTGGCTGGAGGGCGTTGTAGGCTTCTGCTGTTGTATAGGTTCCAGATGTCCCCCACCCCTAGCTATCATTCATTTTCCTGTTCACTGGGGCCGCTTCTTCCAACAGATCTTCAAGGATGCGTTTTTGCTGATTTAGGCGGTCTGGAACTCCAAAGAAGTCCCACCCTTGCTAATCGTCATGACTATCCCATTTGGATAGATCATAAATGTTGTTTATCCCTGCACGCTCCAACCAATTTTTTAGTTCTGCGATTTCTTCATTTTCTGCGAGGGGGTCTCGATCCATTATACGATCATGCCACAAATTTGTTTGCTTTCTGTTGCCTGGGATCCTGTACGCCTTTCCTTTGAAGAAGTTCAAGCTTTTGCTGCATAATCGCCATACCTGAGTGCTAAGATTTGTTTGGCTTGCTTGTATATTTCTGAGCGGGACTTTGTGGGCATACTTCGACTTCAAATTTTCACTGACTGGGTGCTTGGGATCTTTAAAAAGGTTCCACATGCTTTTGCCTCCCATCGCCAGGTTGACTATTGCAGGGTCGTGGATTTGCAAGCCTCCTTCAGAAGTTGAGCGTTTGACTGTTTCCCATTTCACCAAATGAAATTTGTGTTGATTCCCTTCCCCCCCTGCCAAAGGAAGTCGCAAAGTAATTTGGAGATTTGATCCGTCACACTTTTTGGGGCGAGAAGGAAGGTTGCTTGGTATATTGGGAGTGCAGATAACACAACCTTGATCAGGATGAGCTTACCTCCTTTTGTGAGCCAGTAACCTCCCCAGACTGAGATTTTTGATTTAATTTTGTTGATGATTTCTGACCACAGCGACCTCTTATTGCAACAGTTAGTGATGGGTAGGCCGAGGTATTTAATCTTCCCCCAGTGGGCATGACCGTTGAATCCAAGAATGTTGGAGATTCCTGTAAGCTCTTGCTAGCTAATGTTCCAACCATAAATTTCACTTTTTCTTTCATTGATTGAGGCACCAGAGACCCTGCAATAGCATTTAAGGACAGAGTCAAAAGCTTTGGCTATTCTAACTGAGGCACCTCCCATGAGGAGGGAATCATCCGCAAAAAGAGTGTGATTATGAGCTAGAGAGGTATTGGAAGGTTTGAGGCCAGGAAGGGAACCTGAGACTTTTTCCACTGTTAGCTTTTTGCTGAGAGAATCCGCCATCAAGATGTACAAGAAGGGAGAAAGCGAGCATCCTTGCCTGAGGCCTCTCTGGGCTTGGAAAAAGGGAGTAGGGCGACCATTTACGAGACAGGCAATCCAGGGATTGTCAGTACAAGCAGAGATGAGATTGACGAAATGGGAGGAGAAACCATAGGAATGAAGGACTTTGAAGAGGAAGGTTCGATTGACTCGGTCAAAAGCATTGGCCATGTCGAGTTTTATCAGCATGCCTTTTTCTTTTCGTTGTTTGCTTGAGTGGATTGTCTACTGAACTTGGATGACATTATCCAGTATGTGCCTACCTTCTACGAAGCCGCCTTGATTGCTTGAAATCAGCCTGTTGAGCAATGGCTTGATCATGTTTTCTAGGAGCTTTGCCAGAATTTTATAGGAGGCGTTGCAAAGCGATATAGTCCTGAATCTGGCAAAGGTTTCAGGATTGGTTTCTTTAAGGATAAGGGCGAGATAGGTGGAATTAGTTCCTCCTCCTACTTTGGCTTTTTCATAAATCCTTTTATCATCTTTAAAAGGTCAGCTTTGATGATGTCCCAGCAAGTTTTGTAAAAGTGTATTGTAAAACCATCAGGCCCAAGGGCCTTGTCCGATTCCATGGACCAGATGACTTTTATGGTTTCTTCTTCGGTGATGGGCTTAGTGAGAACGACATTGTCTTCAAGGCTGACCAAGAGAGGGATGTTAGAGAGGAGATCAGCAGTTTCTTCCTCGATGGTTTGGGTGTCTGCGGTGTAGAGGTGTTTGAAATGTCTTTCAGTTGCCTCTTTTATCTGGCTGAACCCTTTGCAGATCTTCCCCTCTGCTGTTGTAATTTTTGAGATGTGGTTTCTAGAGAGTCTTGCTCGATATTGGCGATGGAAGAAGGAGGTGTTCCAGTCGCCTACCTTCAACCACAGACTTCGAGACTTGATTCTCCAGTACTCTTCCTCCATTCGAAAAGATCGAAATGATGAGCATTGTAATTTAACTTCTTTCTTGAGCAGCATTGGAGTGATATCTCTGATTTCCAATTTGACTTGCAACGCCTCTAAAGACTAAGCAATTTCTTTTCTTTGACTAGTTGGGTTTGGAGCTGGTTTCTTTATCCAATTCTTCAGGGCTTGCTTTGTGGCTTTGAGCTTTTGTTCCCACACATAGCCGGAGGACCCTGTGAAGGATTTGGCCCATGTTGCTTTCACTGTGTCAATGAATCCGTCCCTTTCAATCCAAAGAGGGCTGAATCGGAAGGGGATAGGGCCAAGATCTTCTTCATCTTCCAGAATGAGCTGAACTGGTTTGTGGTTTAAGGTCAATTTCGGTAGAATTTTGGTGATGATTATCTTCTTGTTCATCATTAGAGTGTCTTGGACAAGAAATCAGTCCAGACGGGCTGATATATGTTCCTCTCCCACTCTATTGTTGGTCCATGTATAGATCTCTTTCACCGGATTGAAATCAAGGAGATCCCATTGTTGTATGAGGTCTTCAACCATGGGGAGCATGGCGTCTCTGCTGTTGATTCCTCCCCTTTTTTCTTTGGATTTTAAAACAATGTTTAAATCCCCAGCAAGAATGATATTACTAGGGGAGTGCTGTTCTAGAAATTCATTAAGTGAATTCAAACAAACTCTCTTTTTAGAATACAGGATTGGTACATAAAGATTGAAGAGGGATATGGTCAACTTACTTGAACAATGTGTTAGCTCCGTAAAAATCCAGTGCTGGGTCTCATGGGATTTGATCAGCTGGAAGAGATCTTCTATCCAGAGAGTTGCAAGCCCTCTGGATGAGCCTCTTGAGCTGACTGCTCTTCCTGCGCTTTTCTTCCATTTCTTCTTGCTGATGTCTAGAAGGGCTTTCCCCTCTATCTTAGTCTCTTGGAGCATGAGAATGTCTGAGGGTTCTATTTTGAGCAGATCCTTGACCGCTTCTGTTTTCATGGGGTTGCCCAGACCTCTAGAGTTCCAAGAGACAAGGCGCATTATTTACCAGGGGTGGGGTGGGAGGCTCCCTTAGGGGGCCTGTTCCTGGAGTTTCTCCCGATAGACATCTTAATTATGGGTTGGCTTCCTTTGGTTTTGAGCCTTTCCGCCTCCTCTTCCCTTGCTTCTCTACGGGATTTCCTACCGACTTTTCTTGTGGGCTGCTCGTAGTTTTCCTCCTCCGATGAGTCGGAGCTTTCAGCTGGTTTTTTCCTTGTGACATCTGTGTATGAGGGATTGGAAGGGCTTCCTTGGGGGACTTCCAGGTGAGCCATTTCCTCATCTTATTTATTAGAGATAGGAGGGACGTTTTGATTCAAGTTTTCTGGGGCTATTGTGGCTGACTTGCTCTGTCTGTTTTCTTCATCATTTAAGTTCTTTTCTTGGATGGGGATGGAGCTGCTTGGTGCCTCTTTCGAAGTACCTTTCCCATTTCCTTTTCTATGATTGGTGGTTTTTTGTATTAGGGTCCATTGTTCACTGATCTGTTTGTCTGACTGTTCTTCTGCCTTTTTCTTGCAATGTTTGGCAGAGTGCCCGTAACCATGGCAGTGTCTACATTTGAATGGAAGTTGTTCATAGTCCAACTCTTGTACATGTATCCATCCTACTACTGTTAGTTTAACAGCTTCCGGTAGACCCTCCTCCAGGTCGACTTCGACACAGATGCACGCACATGAATATTGATCTTTTCTTGCAACCTGATCTATGTATTTTCCTAATCCGTTGCCGATGATCTGAAGAGACTTCTGGTTCCAGCAATGGAGGGGAAGATGGGGAAGTCGCACCCACACCGGAATAGCAGATGGGACATCCTGAGCTGGGTCGAAATTTGGCGACCATTTGTTGAGATATAGTCCTTGGGGGCCCATAAACTAAGGTCCGTTTCTGAAGATTAGGCTCCTATCCTCTGCACTTTCAAAGACAAAGACAAAGAAGCCTTTGCCTACGAAGTAGCTTTTTATTCCTTCTTTGATTAATGGTGTCCAGTTCCTTTGAGTCCATTCCTCTACCGACTTAGGCGAGGGCCAGAGGCCCGTGAACTGGCCTATGAGGCCTCTCTCAGCAAGATTTAGGGCTGCTTTGCAGGTTTCTTCTTCAGGGAGGGCAACCGATGGTTGGAATCCATCTTCTTGACAAACTTCTGTTGTCTGGCTAAGGGAGGATGCTTAGAGTTCAAGTCGATCATTGCTTTGAAAGCTATCACCTCCGGGGGAGGGGGGAGGGGAGGGTCCAATGGGTCCGAACCCCCTAAGGGTAGCATGGCTGATCGCAGCAGATCAAAGCTGTCCCAGACGCTCAGCAGGAGCCGATCACTCAGATAAGAAAAGGAGGAGCCGAGAAGGAGGGTTGGGGGCGACCCAGATCGGAGGAGGCTAGGAGCGGGAAGGCCCAGCAGCAGGGCTGCCAGGCGGGGAGGCCGCAGGAGGCAGCTCAGGGGTGCAAAGTGGAGCGGCTAGGTCAGCGAAAAAAAAGTCAAAGATTTTTTACCAAAATATGGGTTTAGAATTTTTAACCTTCTGACTTTTTATGGCAATATTTCCCCCATGTCGAAAATCTCATCAATCAATTCCCATATCTCTCGAGTTTTAAATGCCAACTAGAAAATGTTATCCATGCCTCTGAATAATTCCGAATTTACTTTTCCACCTTTTGAATTGATTTTATCCTCAATTTGATAACCAATTTCCATACAACACTCCTTCCGAAAGCTTAAACTGACTTTTGTCTTATCCCCGTCAAATTTTTCTACAAATTCATTATGAATAAATCTGAGCCTTTGCATGAAAGTCATAGACATTCTATACTCATTATCTGCATTATGATCTCATGGCAATAACCTTACCTCTAATTATTTTAATCCAGCATAAATGATGCATTTCACTATTTCAAAAAGGGAGTTATTGGGATATTCCTAGATCAATTGTCTTTTGGCCTCTGCTGAATGGTTCCCTCCAATTACATAATATTTGTATTCAAAACATTGTGTCCTATCAAATACTTCTTTGTTGGGAACTTGATTTGGATCAACAAGAACCACATAATCCACCACATGTGTATACGAATTGTACCTGAATAATGTTTTCAAATTATGGACAAGTAGGTGATGTGTATTCCTAATTTGATATTAAGATTGTCCTTCATTTGGCCTATAGATTTGGTTGACATTAAATTGAAATAATTTTCCACCATTAATAAATTTATTCTTCATCAAGTGATCTCGAATGGCATTTTGTTTTGTTTTAATAATGTCTAAATCAGCACCTAGTGTTATGATTTCTTTGTTGCCTTTAGAACTTTCACTTTGATCTTCACTGTTGCCCATGATTTTAATAGATTGACCAACTTTTGATTTATTCTTCTTACTGGTTAACATTTCTTCTTCTACATGAACAATCTCCTCATCATCAACTGAATGAGAGACATTCGTGGCCATTTTTATTTTTAGTGTTTTATTTCTTTTCTCCTTTTGAACAACAGTTCTAATCTCCTCCTCACTAATGGTAACATATTTTTCAGCTTCAATTTCCACATCTTCAAAAGCAACATGTTTAGCTTTGCTAAAGCAAAGATTTACCCACCTTAGGGATTCTTTGATGATCCCATGTATGTACTATTATAGTGTTATGGATTATTGCTCTTTGCTTTCTTCTCCTTTCTTCTTCTATCTTTGTATGGAAACTACTTATCACATTCGTAATATTTGGTTCTAGATAATAAATAATCTCCAACAACATTGAAAGACTTTCAGCAAAATCCTATCAAACAAAATATAATATGTCAATGATCAATCATTTATAAAAAATTTAATGATCCTCACAATAATGCATAACACATAAATATAAATAAGCATATTTACAATGTTATTTGAAATGTTGGTTGCGATTTCTTCACACAACGGTGTAGATTCTTCATATGTGTCATACTTGACCTTTGAGAGACAATATCTAACATTTTTCATGTGTCTTGGGAAATTGTCCAAGAACATAAACAATGTCTACATTCGGCACCAAACATATGTTTCGTACTCTACCCATCACCTCATACGGTTTCACCAAAGTTAATCATACCACAATATAGATAGATATGTGTACTATCATTGCTTTCAATATGTTTAACATGCCATGTAAATTTTGTTTTATTTATTTCTTGTGAATTCCTCCATTCAAAATAATCTTGAATGTACTTGACGGGCCAATTGCTTGACTTTTACGATATTTCTTAGTATTCACAGAGTGTCCAACTGCAACTTTAGATGATGGAATTGTTGTCCTTGTTCCATAAACATTCACAAAGACTTTCTTTGATGCCATCTTACTGTATATATAATATATATTAATATATATAATATATATATATATATATATATATATAAAAGTTAATTAAAAAAACACATATATTAATTATTAAAAAAAAAATTAACAATATAAATTTTTATTTAAAAATAATTTATATTTTTTGTTAAAGAATTTTTTTTTTTTAAATCAATATAAATTAAAAAAAAATTATAAATAATTTTTTTTAACAAAATTGAAACCATTCAAATATATAAATTAAAAATAATAATAATAATTTAAATAGAGTTTTTTATGTGATTTTTCTTGTAAAATACGATAATGCAAAAAACACTTTGAAAGAAAAAACAGTAAAAAAAAAGTGGAGCATAAAGACCATAAAACAACAATTTTTCCCCAAAATTTCTCTCTAAAGAGTCAAAATAGAAAGAAAACTAACTTTCCAAATGCGCAAAACTCCAGTTGAATGTGTTATCGATGACAATGCAACTCCTCCGCAAGATTCCTCCAAACTTTTTAACAAAACCCAAAAGACTTGATGTGAAATGACGAATAGAAGCAATGAATGTTATTGTAGCGAAGATTGTGGGATTGCTTTAGCGTTTCTCGAATGTGTGATTAAAAATAATAATAATAATAATAATATATAGTTGATATTATAGGTTTAGATTAACTTTTATTCATTGTGGGATAAAAAATAAAATATTAATTATAAAAATTAATTTAGTTACGTAGTCAATGTTAAATAATTTGAAGAGAAAAATTATTTTAATTTCGAAGGAATTCATTCAACGAAAATTTTTGTGGATATTTTGAATAGAAAGTAGGGTGAAAATTTTCAAGACTAACAAAATTTCAAAACAAAATTTTTGGAGGGAAAATTTTGGCAAAAGTTTTTGGGGGGAAACTTTGGAGGGAAAATTTTCAGTGAATATTTTTGGAGGGAAATTTTATAGGGAAATTTTCAATCTCTAAGCTATAAATTGTCTTTGGGAGATAGTGCATTTGTATTATTAGACATCTTCTCGTTGAAGGTCATGGATTCTTTTGATAGTGAAGTTTTTCTTTTTGTAGCATTGAAATCTTCATCATGCAACAACTCTATTCATTTTGATGAATATAACAAGAATTATTTCACTATGAATAGAGAGACAAATTTTCCGCTTGGTCTTAATCTTAAGAACGATGAGAACAACATTGATGAAGGACAGTAAAAAATAATTTCCTGTGAATATAGAGTCAACTTTTCCACTTAGTCCTAATCCTAAGGATTATGAGAGCACCACTGACAAAGGGCGGGATGAAGAATTTCCAGTAAATAGAGAGTCAAATTTTCCACTTAGTCATAATCCTAAGGATTGTGGGAGCACCATTGATGAAGGGGAGATGGAGAATTTCCAAAGTCAAAATTTCCACATAGTCCTAGTCCTAAGGATTATGAGAGCACCACTAACGAAGGGAGGATAAAGAATTTCCATTAAATAGAAATTCGAAGTTTCCACTTCGTCCTAACCCCAAGGATTATGAGACCACCATTGATGAAGGGGAGGATGAAGAATTTCCTGCAAATGATAATTTGACTATGAACAAAGAGTCATATTTTCCACTTAGTCCTAATCCTAAGGATTATGCAAGCACCAATTATGAAGGGGAGGATGAAAAGTTTCTTGCAAACGATAATTTTAGAGGCACATATGTGAATAATGCATTTTCTCTAAGTGAGTGTTTCAAAGGCACTCATGGTGATGACAGATTGAATCCTCCAAGGGAGGATTTCAAAAGCACGGATGGAGATGGTGAAGAATTTCGTCCGAGTCAGGATTTTAAAAGCACAAACATTAGTAGTGAAGAATTTACTTTAGGTGAGGATGGTAATGAATATTTTCCAAGCAAGATGGTGATGAATTTTCTAACTATGTTCAGAATGGTCATAGTGAGGATAATATTCCTCCTAATGATGATGAAAATGCATCTACAGAGAATAATGAAATGATGGAGACATTGCAAGCAAATATTGTGTCTAGGAGTAGGAGTAGACCATTTCGTATCAATCCAAAATATTCTAGTTATACAAGGTTTAGGACATAATATCTCACAACCAGAAGTCTTATCGGTGATCTGATTTCAAGTGAATGTTGTCGATAGGATTGCTTGAAACATATGGATTTCAAGTTTTCTTTGGAGCAAAGGAAGAGATATTTGTAAATGAAGAAAAGCATGCAAAATTCATATTTAGTGGGTTGCGTGCAATCTACACTAGTAGGTTAAAATTATCATATTGGGAATGTATTGCTCTACAGAAAGGCTTTCAAAATGTTGCATTCAATTGGTAATTTTCGTTTAATTTTCGTTTGTCAAGAATCCAAGAAAGGTTGGAAAAAGATCCCACATTTTATTCAATAGTACGTTATAAAAGAGAGATTGGGCCATCAACAATTATTGCAATGTCATGCATGAAATACTTCTTTTCAAAGCATGGAGAGTGCATGTCAAATAAAGACACAATACATATTCCAGATAATTTCTCAAGACAAGAAATCTACATCTTATACAGAGAATATACAGAAGGTGTTCAAGGAGATGGTAATTTTATTACATATTCATATTTTACAAGGATATGGGAGAACGAATTCAATAATGTTCGTATTACTAAGAAGACAACAATGGGGGTTTGCAATACATGTGCTTCTCTTAAATAAAAAGGGGATAAATTTCAAGGGGCAGAAAGAGGTATGCATTCATAACATTATTTTTAAAAATTGGATAGTTATCAATTATGAAAATATTTTTATTAATAGGTTTCTTTTATTTTATGTGCATATTCCATTGTCAAAGCACTTCAAGAGCATCACAATCAACAAACAAGTGAAAGACAAAAATCGTATAAGCATTGAAACAAGTGTTATGATAATCCAAATAAACATTTGGGTTTCAGAATTGATGGTATGGACCAAAATAAAACACTTTTGCCACATTTTGTCCACACACCAAAAAATTTACAGGAGGAAAATTGTATTCAGTTTCACTTGGTTGGTTGTAAGGTCTTTAATGGGAAGATGTTGCCAAGGGTTTACTTCACAGCGCCAAATATTCATAATGATGCAAATCTGACCATAACTATAATCCATGATGTGGTTTCTTATTGGCCTGGTATTCTTCCTAAAGTTTTGTATCTGCAATTAGACAACACAAGTTGTGAAAACAAAAATCAAGTTCTTTTTGGATATCTAAACATGCTTGTTGAATTGGGAATTTTTAAAAAGGTAAAGGTTGGTTTCTTTCTTGTTGGGCACACTCATGACCATATTGATAAGATGTTTAGTCATTTTTCAGTAACATTGAGGAGGAAGGATGTTGGGAGCCTGCCATCATTAATTGAATGTATTAAGAAATAAAACATTCCAGAGCCTGTTTTTCATGTGTTGAAAGAAACTATTGACATGTGCAGGTTTATTCTATGATCACATAGTGAGGAGAAATGCATTGAACAACTTACTGAAATTAGCTTCTAACATCAATTTCGTATCAAAAAAATTGATGACAAAACACTTATATGGGAAAGAAGTATTCAATTGTTTCATAATGGGGGTTGTCATCAAGTTTAGCATTTTTGAAGTTCATTCTAGCTCATCTAATATTTGCATCAAAGATAATATTAATACAATCATTTGTTGAACTCCATAATGCATGAAGGCATAAGAGAGAGATAAATTATTTTGGATGCCTGGAAGAAATTAAAAGATGTATTTGAGATACATATGAGTACTTTGATGTTACTGATTTAGTTTGGTGGGAGTCTTTTTTTCAATAATCAAAGTGATATCATTTCAAGATCAAGAAATGAAGATACACTTTTGAAGACTGCATTTATTATGCCACAAAACATGCCAAATGAATAAGAGGAAAGACACATTTTTGAACAACAACAATCTCAAGGCATTATTAATACTCCACGGGTAGAGGAAAGAGAAATCTATATTGGTTCTAGAAGATCACGTGCACAATGTGAAGCCATGGAAGACCTTTACAGGGGTTATGTGCAGGATGTTAAGGAGGGTTACATGATAGCAGTATTAGCATAAGGAGATCCACTTGGTTATCTATTCTGGGTTGCTAAGGTTATAAAGGTCATTAAAGAAAATGAATATATTGCAGTTGTTGAAGTACATTGGTATGCCACAAATACCACCCATTCAATGGTGTGTACAAGCCAGAGATGGTAGTTGATAAACAAATTGGCAGAAAGAGAAAAAGAAATGGTACAAATATAAATCGTCACCGCATAGACCTCCTAAAATTGGAGGATGTTGACACACATGTCTATGACTTCAATTTAACAAAGAGAGGAACTCTTCGCTTGAGGACCATAGAGGTTTTGAAGAAGTTGCTACCAAAAGCAACAATGTTGAGATGGAGTCTGCTGAACCTAGTCGTAGATCTAGAAGACTTTTAAAACCTGAAATGGTGAACATGCATGTTGACTCAGATGAGGTTATAGTTAATGAAAGAGAAGAATGTGGGTCATCTTCATTTGCATCCAATCATTCATCTAAAGATGTAGATTATGATGGTGTGTCAGAACCTATGGGCGATTTGAAAAATGTCTAAGACATTTTATGTAAATGATGTTTGCATGGTAACTTGAAATAAATATTTTGACTTCCATATGATCTTACATGAGTTTATGATTCATTTATACGTTTGTCGGATTATATTTTTAATTATGAAGAACTCATCTCTTTAGAGATGTTTGCATGGTAACTTGAAATAAATATTTTGGCTTCCATGTGATCTTACATGAAGTTGTGAACCATTTCTATGTTTGTTGGATTATATATTTTAATTATGAAGAATTCATATATTTAGAGATGTTTGCATCGTAAATTGAAATAAATATTTTGACTTCCATATGATCTTACATGAAGTTATGATCCATTTCTATGTTTGTTGGATTATATGTTTTAATTATGAAGAATTCATCTCTTTAGAATATCCACAATCTAATGTGAATGCAATAATGGATTACAAAAATAATATATGTTATATTCAATCTACCAAAGTTGATATTTTGATTAAAAGTAAAGAAATATTAGAAATCAATGTTGATTTTTTAAATTATACAGTGATATTGCCATGATATTATTTATTGTTATCATTTGGTATAAGATAGTTTTAAAAATGTTGGAATTTTAATGCCTCATTAAAAGGGGCCACTTCGTTTTGATGGTTGATTTTTAGGTTTTTGTTGCAATAGGATAAGGTGTCTTAGGCTAAGATTTGAAAAGAGTTATAGTTTTAGCCTTTAAAATAAAAATTACTCTTGGAATAGTGAATCTTTCATTTACTTGTTCATTTTGAAAAATTGTTTTAGTCATGTAATTTGTCCATAATTTCATGGTTTAAATATGTTAAAAACTTAAGGTTTTTAATTCCATGGTTGAAAATTTGTCAGAATCTTAAGGTTTTTCGAAGTTATGATATTTTATCTTTAGTGCTATTGTTGAAAACAATTACAATTTTAGGGTTTTTTAGAGTAAAGATATTTTCTCTTTAACAACATGCATGGAAATTGTTGGAATTATAAGGCTTTGAGACATGATATTTTATCTTTAACATCATGTCTAAGAATTGTTGGAATTTTACGACTTTTCAAACTCCTGATATTTTATCTTTAATTCCATTGCTAAAAAGTGTCAAAATTGTATCCCGAATTTTATGTTTTGTTCCAACATCAACACTTATTGTTTTGAGGGTGTTTTTTCATCCATTTTGCAAAAAACAATTGGTTTTACTTCCATTTTAAAAAAAATGTTGAAAATTTACCCTTAAAAAAACATCGTTCTGGCATACACAATTTTCATTTTTGGGTTGTTTTTTTCATGTTTTTTTTGGGTTTTTGGTATAGAGTTCTCGTTTTGAGGCAAGTTCTCATTTGATCGGTAAATATGTTTTTAACCCCTGATATTGCTCCCTTCTTAGTGTAGTCGTGCAACAAAGAATCATTAGTGTAAGGGTTTATAATTCGTTCTATAACATGCAAAATTTTCAGCATCTCTTTCAGTCGACCATGCTTACACAGACTAATGGCATCGAAAGGTGACAATATATCGGCATTCCCATTGGCTTGGCTTGTGTAGTTTTAAGAGAAAGAGTCATGGGATTTTTGGGCCAAGTCTAAAATATTAACCTAGAAGCCAAACCTATCTTTTTGTTTTTAATCCCTAAGGGTTATGCCATACGCAATCCGCCCAGAATAACATCCAAGTTGATACATGTTTTTCAATTCTCACCACAGGGTAACAACCAGTGGGATCGTCTGGATGGAGATAGTCTCTATCCAAAATAGTATTGTGTTGTAGCAGCTACAACCACCCTCCAAAATTTTTCGTTAGCCCGTTTTGGAGCTTCCCTACCAACCTTTCATAACACCTTGTCTTTCTTCATCAAGTACACAAGCTTTAGTGTTTTCATGCACAAAGGCAGCCTGTCGATCACAGCTTGATGTATTTCCCTCACAGGTTGCTCACTCGGACTTGGTTCAGTTGTAGGTTGAGCAACTTCCCCAAGAAAATTGTGCATTTCTAGAGGAAAACCACCCTTCCCTCCAGAAATTGCACAATTATGTCTGGCAGCCTACTGGGCTCCAAAATTGTGCAATTCTGCCAGCCAACACTCCCAGCAGGAATTGCGCAAATTTCCCCAGCAGTGCTGCTCAACCCATAATTTGGGCAAATATGGGTAGCAATCAGCTGCTCTACCCAGAAATTGCGCAAATCTCCTGGGCAGCCAGCCAAGCTCCTAACCAGAAATGTGCATTTTCTCCCAGCAGTCGAGCAATATCTTGCATGTGCAGCTGAGTTGATCGGTTCCCTCTGGGACCAAGCAAAATTGACTTGCATGCATGGGATATTTCTCCCAAGATAGCATGCAAAGGCATCCCTTGTTTTAGGGATCTATGTTTAGCAGTTGGAGGTTACATTCAATGTTCATTTCAGGAACCTCCCACCAAGTGTCGCTTTCCCTCGACTTGTGGCATGCACATCAGAACCTCGATATTATCAAAACTCATCAATTGGATGTTGCAGAGCTCATTCTTCACATAAACCTTGCAGCTTTGACATCCCACGTCATATCTAGGAGCAGTCGGCACGTTCAGCTCAGTTGTTTTGGGGTAAGCCCACTTTCCATGCCTTATGTTGCATTTCTGTCGCTTTTTGTGTTTTCGCTTGTGTGAGTAATATTTGCTTGATTTCTTTGAACAATTGATGTCGTTTACATGTATACTAGCTTCTCCTACCACTGTTTCAGTTTTCATTGTTATCTCACTATTGTCGCATGCATGAAACTGTTTTTCACGAACGACCGCCGATTAGGTGACTTGCCTCACCCACATGCATGTTGTTCCATTTTATAAATCTGTCATTCACCATTTGCATGTATGATCATTCACTTATGCTTACGCTCAATATCACCATGCATTCACACTCACATTCACTTTCAGTTGTCCGACGACGAGTCTGGGCAGCCTTGGCCTAGACTCTGCCTCACCAAGACAACATTACACAATCCTGAGAGGGAAGGCTCTGTCTTCCTATCAGAAAATGAAAATTTATGCCCAAGCATTGTCCTCCAAGATGGTTTTGCGCATTTCTGAGGGACAGTGACTGTTGGCCCAGAAAATTACGCAATGCAGTCACTGAGCCTGCAGCCATTGCCAGCTGAGATTGCGCATTGTGTAATTCCAGCAATTAGCAGCCAGACTAGACTGTGCATTTCGTAGTTCCAGTAATCATCCAGTCTCCCAGTAGCCTAGACTGTGCCTTTCACAGTCTTGGCAGTCAGTGTTCTGACCTCCCGACCAAAATTGTGCAACCTTCATGATCAGTCACACAAGTATGTTTAAAGTCAGTGCTCAAGTTCATTTTGGTTTTTGATTGACATATTGCTTGCCATGAGTGTTTCCATGTCTCCAGGTATTGCAGTTGTTCATCTGCCTCTTAGAAATGCAAGTATGATGGTTTCCAAGAAGGTAGAGTCGAAGACACCGATCAGAGCACACCTAGAGATGTAACCGATCAAATGTCTATGAGCTTGCCTACTCACGAAGATATCAAGTTGTTTGTAGACAATAACATCAAGTTATCACAGCGAGCAGCATCATGAACAGCATTTGAAGGTAACATACCGAACACAATGAATGCAGCGAATGCAAGAGGAAGGTTGTTGACAACACAAAGGTGGAACAAAGTTGCAAGATCAAGCAGATTCGCTAATGATGAAAGAAACTTTTGAGACTCAGGCTATGAAGTGACGGTGTGACATGAAGACCATGCGAAGACAGAGAATAGAATAAAGAAGGAGTTGCATGTGCTGAAGCATCAACTCAAGGAAGAACGTGAAGCTGCACAGACAGACGAATGAGCTACAGCGGGAACAAGAACAGCAATGGACGTAACATACACTCACGGATGAAATTGCCCCTGTACAAGTTAAAGATCCATCCCAACAGCTGGCACAAAGTAAACATGGTGAGCAATTTTGTTGATCACATGTAAGGGATTCAACAACATGCAAGTCATTTTGCACACCCATGTAATCCAACGCATTCAGCACACTCACCAAGGCGAAGACAAGAAGCAATTTCAACTGGAGTTGAACATGTACTTCACAAAGTTGATGCGCATGACCACCAGCACACACTTGAAGATCAGCACAGACACTATGCATCATTGTGTTGTCGGTTCAGTCACACCAAAGAAGACCATGTGCATGTTAGCAGATGAGTTGGATGAAGGATTCAAACCAATGCATCGGTTGAACCAGAGGCACGAGTTCGCTTTAGCAAGATGTCATCATGAGGTGCATGCACACCATCTCAGACGACCAAGCTTGGCATCAGCTCACCACCTTCACCATCATAAGCATGCCAAAGAGTTGGTCTCATCACAATGGACCAAGTGTCAGTGATGTCTTGCATGGCTTGCTCAAGCCATGTTGTCTCACATGAGTACATGTGCATTGTAATGTAACATCATGTCAAGTGAAAGTCAAGTGTCAATATTTGGATGTAACAGTCATAGAGTAGATGAAGAGTCATGAGGGTAGATGAACTGTCACAAAGGGGAATGTCAAGGGTCACCCCACCCTTTGCTATAAATATTCCCTCATAACTCATTGTATAGGCTTTTGGTCAGCCAAGCTTCTGATGAGACTATCTTAGAAAGAGCTTGGACAGTATTGTAACACGCCTTGGCTTCTCCACTGTACGGAGCTAGTTCATTTCTTTGGAGGAGCAGGCGGATGTGGTTGTAACGTTCCACTATTGGGGCTAGCAGATTTACATGGATGTATTGTATGATTGGAACTTAGACTTCTTTATATAATAAGAGCCAACACGTTTTCATGCATATGTTGTTATTGTAGTTGGACTATTCCGGTCGTTGTAGCAATGTATGTTGTTTAACTTACATAGTTGAGTATGAACACTTTTGTAAGCAATTATACGAATCTTTTTGCAGATGTGTTGTTGGTTTAACCATCACTTTGGATTGCCAGACTGGCCTACTTTCCAGCTTGTGATGCATCTTCGCTCGTGTGCTTCCTTCCCAGCTGAGTACACTTACAGGTTGCCAAGGGGCACACTCATCTCAACCCACCTATGTTAGGAACCTCTCATGCACCTTCCTTGACTCACTGCAGCAGTCACACCCTTGCTACCAACAAAGTTACCTTACTTGCCTCTGTGCGACATTGCGGTCAAGGCATTGCTTTACAACCCATTGTTGGAACTCCTACACCAAATGGTCTAAGGTCTAATTGGGACTTCTTACCGGGGAGATCGCATTGACATGTTGGCGGGTCCAGCACCATCAACATTTATGGTGCTAGAAGGAGGGCCTGATGACAAGCTATGTCCTCTCATCCGGTTTTGAACCTTTGCATACCTTTCATGGATTCTTGCACTCTTCTCCCTCCTTGACGTTTTTCGAATCGTGAAGATGTCTGCATCACGGGGGATTTTTTCCATCTCTTGTCCACTTACACGTATGATGGTGAAGGTGAAGTGGCCTGGCCTGAGTACTTACATGACTTTCTTTCCATGCTTCATGAGGAAGATGGGTGTTTTGATGAACATGACAGCTTGTTGCTTGCACACACATTTCGCGAATCTCCACGTCGTTGGTTGCTCAGCCTACCGGCTCACTACGTGCACTCACTTGAGCATTTATGTGATCTCATTGATTACACTTTTTGTCATTTTGATCTAGACTATCTTGACCAAAACCTATTACAGCAACGGAAGGCTTCGCATGAATCAGTTATTGATTTTTGGCAGCGCTTCCGTGACTTACAGTTTCAAGCTCCGAGGAGCCAGATGAAATTTGCCTATCTTTGGGACCAGTTCGAGTATTTCCTTAAGAAATCTACCCGTCCCAAGAAGAAGCTTGAGATCAAGCCTATCTCATGTGGATGTGATCATTTTCTTGACTGACTATCTGCCTTCCTCTCATTCAACAGCTCCACCACTACCTAGTGATGTTGAAGATCATGCTCACACACATGTTCATCTTTCACA
The DNA here is from genome assembly GCA_000404065.3 of Pinus taeda. Lineage (NCBI taxonomy): Eukaryota > Viridiplantae > Streptophyta > Pinopsida > Pinales > Pinaceae > Pinus > Pinus taeda. The sequence goes on from APFE030329533.1 coordinate 215,498, forward strand.
ATCTCCCAACATCGCTTCACTCAATTTTCGCACATATTTGGTTATGAGTCCTTCAAGTTCTCATATGCATTATGTTCTACAACCTCCGTCTTCGTACTCGGGTGTTCCTCCAGATGATATTGTCTTGTGTTTTTCCATTCCAGACTCTTCACTTGTTATGAACGAGGAATAACCCATTGATGGAGTTAGTGTTAGACAATCAACATGCATTGTCATTCATGAAGAGTATGAGTGGGATATTGAGCATCAACACTAGGTGAAGGAGGACTCCCTTCTGTCTGAGCCCCCTCCGTTCTTTCCTAACATCTTTGGTGAACCTTCCATCCAAGATTTTACATGTGTGTCTTCATCCACGGATGCACCCATTGTTGATCACTTGCAGGACTCACCGGATGTTGGTCCACCATTCGACAATGAAGAGGATAAGTTATTCGTTGAAAATCCACTTGATATTTCATCTATCTTTTCTAGAAACACAGAGGACGAGTTTGTTCACTTTTCATCTACCCTTCTGTTTGATTCATCTGATCATGAGGATGCCGATGAAATCATTGATTTTTCTGATCGTGGCGGTCGTGATCCATTTATTTATGTATTTGATCACGATCATGACTCTGTCACAGTTGATATTTCAAAGCCACCAGTTTATGATGATCTATTTGATGATGAATTTGGAACACCCAAGACTATCGATGCACTTCAGCCCAAGCTAATGGTTATGTCAGTCCTCGCTCTCTTGGGGTTAGTCTCACTTCCAATCATGAAACTGTCCAATCACCCAATGCTCCTCATCACTCATTTGTATGCATTGAAGAACCATCTGACACACAGATCACACTTCCTCCACTCGAACCACACGATCCCATCACTCATGCATTGGAGGAATCTTACATTGCAAGCACACGTGTACGCCGCAAGTTATCTTTGTTTCTTTCGTTTGCTTGCATGTCTCAGTCAAGATTGTGCTTGTGATTCAAAGTTGTACACAATGTCACACAACACCATGATAAGTCCACAAAATTCTCATCATGCACTTGTACTCACTTATGTCCTATGGGCACTGTCAAACACGAAGTGTGGTTGTATTCATTGTTATATATTTCTTTCTTGCTGGTTCGCAAAACTGGGTTGCTCCCGGACCAAGCCTTCACCAACATGGGTCAACTAATGCATCGGTGGCTCCATTGGAAATATCACTTCACGTGATCAGGCCCATGCACCATTAGTGTAGGAGTAGGAGTAGTGTTTTCTTTCAGTCAGTTTGCTTGTTTGTCTGCTTGCTTGTTTGCTTACTTGCTTTTCTTTCACGGATTCCACTAATTTGTGAAGGCATTACTTTTTAGTCGTAATATAATTTTTGCATTAAATCAAGTAAGAAACACAAATTTTGTTGTTCGATCATGTCATTGTTGTCACCTTGCCATTCCATCTTCCACATTAATATTAATGATGATACTATCAATTTGTCCCCTTGGTGTCTTTAAGAGTTTTCTCTTCGTTGTTAAATGATTGTTTATATTCAATAATGAATGAACAATTTTTTTCTCTTTTCTTGCGGATGATATATACAGAAATAAAGACAATGGATATCAGATATATTGTGAATAACATAAGCATGTGATTAGTACCATATTTATTCAAAATTATTTCTCTAAGAAAAATAATTACATATTGAACTCCAGATTTATGTTATCATGCCCATTAGTTGTTCTCCTAGCAATACACAAATCATGAATTGAATTATTCACCATTTATCCACACCAATTGTATTGTGGAGACATATTTCCCTCATTGGTAGAAATTTGCCTAAGATCTTATGCTATAGCCTTACAACCAGCATCGACTATTGCAATTTCTTTTCTTTTCTTTGTTATGTTCTTCACTTTCTGAAATTATTTAATAAGGGAAGTTTTGAACACCGTGATGCAAGCTTTGGATTCTTGCACCATTTTGTCACTACTATCCATAAAGGCCAGATCGTCTTAATTTTTGGTACATAAATGTAAATATGTTGCGTACCTCTCGTATGTTAAGTTTTTTATCCTTTTTGTTAGTAATCTATTTTCCATATGCTTTTACATGATACTATGAAGAGAAAACCTAAAGATATATGGTCCCATAGGTCAAAAAAGTTTGCAGACACTCATAGGTAAATACTCCTTGCTTTCCATTCCCCCAACTGCCCTTGTTCATGTCATTGATTGTTGGTGTTGTTTACTAAGACAACCTTGACTTCTACATAATATTAATAACACAAGTTGGAAGTAAATATACCAAAGTTTGACATAAACATTTCTATAGTCACTCTTCAATACTCTCCAATCTCATAAACATGAGAAAATTTGAATATTGACCACCCACTTTTAAAGCCTTACGTGAGCTAGCACATGCTTGAGATGGTTTCATGCCATGGGTATATGCACATCCCATGTTCATGGGTGTATATAGATTGAAGTTAACATGCTACCAACAAATTGCATGATAGTGCCCTTGTACTATGAAACAAATACATATTTATGCCTATTTAGCATGCCTGCAGGAAAAGTAACTGCTCCAAAACTCGAGGCATGACTGATAATTTTTGAATGTTGCAAAACACTATATGGAAAAACTTAACATAGCGTGCCCATGCACAATAAAATAATAGTGAATAGCATACTGCAAGATTAGCTCATCATTTGGTCCTTCATCTGAAATAAGGATAGAAATTTGTCTCAGTATCGAGTAAAACAATAATACTATATATAAGTAGCGCACTTAAACATATTATGGTACCTATCATGTTTTCTTTTATCAATGTAAAACTAGATAAGTCATAGACATATTCGCAGGAAACTTGAACATATTTAGATTTTATGTCCCTACCCCAAGCCCATTATATAACTGAGAACGATTAGACAACGTAGGTCGTACAATTGTCCTAGAATAACATCAGACATGTTCAAACCCTTCACTTCCCATGTACATGCCCAAAGAGACAAAGACTTGTTTCCTAGGAGTGGGTTTCATCAAATGTTGTCTATGGAAGTAACATAATCCCTTGTAAATAGAACTAATCACCACATATTGCACAAAAAAAATCTTCGTTCTAAATCTTAATTAGAAAGTTGCAAGACGCCAGTTATTATTATAACATACTATTTGGCTTTCTAGAGTACACGAGATACAAAGAGATTCCACAATGTTTGGCTTCATATATCAGCTCAATTTTCAATTAATGAAGCAACAGAATACAACATGTTCAAAATAAGCAACACTAAGATTAGTACTCAAATCAATGCCTAAAAAAGTTGAGAAAAAATAAACACAATGCGTCCTCAATAATGACAATGGCAACTATGAATATAGACCCTAAGGGGGATGGCCAACTTTAAATGATATATTCATTACAAATGTTAATTAGAAAATTTTAAGCATAAATTATTCTAACAACAAACCATTTGGCTTTCAAAAGTAAATTAGATACATAAAAATTTCAGAATGTTTAGGTGAAAATCACAGGACAATATAATTATATAAGAAACAACTCTTAGTAAACAACAGAATTAATGGAAACTTTTAGCTACAATCTTCAGTGCAAACTTCATAGTTTCATACATGTATAAAGTGGACTAATAAATTTACAAAGCAATGACCAAAGATGCCCTGGACTTCCATTATAAACTGAATGTCCACAATTAGTGCAATAAGGAAACCTTATACAAATTTTCTAGAAGAGAAGAATGTCTTGGATTAATATCATGTAGTAAATATCTGCAATCAATATCGTAAATGAAATATTATTCAATTTGTCTAGAAAATAAGGTTTCTATTTAGGGAATTCCTTCTTCATTGCATGACCAAAAAAAATTAAAGTTTGCAATTGTATGTTCATAGTTTACATTGAACTTTTAGTATGATATAACAAAGAGTAAAACATTTCAATGAACCTTGTAAATAAATAATATTGACAAGATAAGCTACAACATTCATAAGACAAAGTCAACATCACAACCAAATGAACTATAATAAGATTTCCTAGAGAAGCAATTATTGTGTGTAAGTTTTATAGGAGGCTGAAATAATATAAGATATTCTCTACAACCCGTCTTAGTAAACTATGCATAAATAACAAAAAGGAGCTTCTAGATTATCATTGATTTTCATCATGTCTGACAGATTATGTTAAACAACTAGACACATAAACAAGCTAGATCAAACAACAGTGTCAACACTGCACCACCCAAAATTGTTGCTTTAGGTTGGAAATTTAAATAGAAAATGAACAGACATTTTAAAGTCCAGGAAAACTTGCAAATCAAGTTACTACCAACTAAATATAAAAAATAAACTACTACTAAGAGGTTTAGAAACTATATACAATTACACAAACAAACGCAAACACATTTGAAGACAAAGTATTTGATTTAACATGAAAATGAATAGCAAACATAAAGCAAAATATACACCAGGAACATCAACTAATACTTGAAAACTATAATATAACTTCATGAAATTTAAAATCAATGCATCCTCTTGTGTAGTTGGAATTTTGACAACTTTGGGGCTCTTAGATGGCGGTTTCAATTCACAGAGTCACTGAGCTATGTCCTTGAGAAATGACAATTCTTCTTTCTCTTTTTTTAGGGAATCAATGGTCTATTTCATAAAATTTGTTGCTCTCCAATACATGTAGCCTCACACTAAGCTACTTGACTTACCCTTGCAAAGAAGTGTCAAGTATTGACCCCACTAAACCACTAAAAGCAGCATTGCAAAGACTATCACCTCCTTTGCATAACTGGACATTATGCAGTGCAGATTGCAAGAAATTTCTTTCATTCAAATCAAAGTCCTATGAAGAACCATCTTCTTGACGTTTATGTGGTAAAGATTCTAGTTTTCAAAGTTGATCGTCAACCACTATGTCAAAATTAAAAGTTGTTCCTTTATGAGAATTGTTTCTTCTAGTCCTTTCAAATTCATGTTGGACTACATAAACATCATGCACTTTAAAATTTAAATCAATTTCATCATTGGCAGCTTTAACATCTGTGACATTCTTATTGGAACATGGCACTTCAATAACAATATTAGATACCTCTGTCATTTGCTTATTTTTTGCAAAGACACTTGATGGTTGAAGATATTATGCACTTTCTACTCTAGCTACTCTCATCAAGCCATCACAGGTGCTAGTATTATCTTAAGAAAGCTTCCAACAAGACCTTGCTCCTTCCCTTAAACCAACATTGTAAGTTGCAATTGTTTTCCAAATCTCCCTATTTGTTTCTACCCATTCATCATCCATATGACAATTCTGCACTCTTATTTTCGACAATTGTTGCAGCCTATCCTCTAACTTTTCTATCTATTCCCAGAGAGTAAGATTGTCACATCTAATGATTGTTTCTTGCATATCCATTTCTATTTCACAGACAACATCAAGTTCTAGATCAACATCACAGTTATCATAAATTTTAACCTAATGCAATATAACCTTTAGGTATAGTGATATCAAATTAATATTAGAATTGCAACCAACTATTTACACATGTCTGCAAAATGTCTTATGATATCAGTCACAACAAGAACTCACCGAATTTACTCCCTTGTTTCATATTAGGAAGAGATTTTGGAGGTCACATGACAATGCACGCCCCCATCGGGCCCCTGCTGTTGAAGAATGTGTAACTAAGTTCAGCCTTCACAAGTATGAAATGTAATCTTGTAAATAATAAAATGGAAAGAAATTATTATTGGAACATGGGTTTCATGCTCAAGTTCTTTTATTTTATAGGTCAAGCACCCATTGAGTTCTTCTAGGGTTTGTCATAGGTTAAAGAGTCATTTTCATATATTGAAGACCCTATGGGCACATTGTATCTTGTAAAGAAGCAATTATTTTGCCTTTAAAGTGTCGAAATACCTCCAAGGTCAAGTTGACCTAAGGAGCTATCAAGTCAGCCTACATGAAGAGCCATGTCTACCCCTTGGAAGAGAGTATATATAGAGAGGATATCATCCTCCATTGGACACATTTACTCATCTCATTCTATGCGAAGAAGAGGAAGAGAAGAAGTCAAAGAGGAGGGTACGAAGAAGAGGAAGTCGAAGAAGTCGAAGTGATTAGGCTAGATATCTCTCTCTTGAGAAGGTTGAAGTCAAGGTTTTTGCGTTGGGACTATCTTTGGTTTGATATTGGAAGAAGAAGAGAATGAAAGGAAAGCGATGGTCTCTTAGGGTGTCTCAATAAATCGAAGTCTCCAAGATAAGCAGCAACAGTTGCCATGAGCCATAATTTCATATCTACAGTAGAAGGTCAAAGTCACTAGAGCAGAAGGCCAAGTTGATCTTGATCTTGGAGGGTGTTTGTCTAAGTCACTAGGTCATAGTATTTGTCAATTGAATAATCTATAATAAGATAATAGATTTACGGGTTTTCCCCTCAAGAGCAGGGGTTTTGGCCCTAGCTTGCAACCTATATATTGTGTGACTATTCTTATTGTTTTGGTAGTTGTTTGATGTATCGTACACTGTAATAATAAGAAATAAATCTAATAAGTAAAAAGGTAACACAAACAGTTATCAAGTTAAGAGAAATAACCTACTTACTGCCCTATTGAATTCTCAACATGGTATCAGAGCCAAGTTTATCTCAGGGCATCAAGAAGATCTCCTCTATAGTGAGGAATTTGATTAATAAGATTGCAAGCCATATCAAGAAAGGTATTAAGGAAGCATGGAATTTCTTATTCTCTACAAAGAAGGTATCAATCAAAGAAAGGGATGAAGGTCCCTTCTCGACTTTCTCTAACATGTTTCAAGATGAAGATGTTTGGGTAATTGAGAGTGGTGCATCAAGGCACATTATTGGCCACTCCAACCAATTGAAGACCTTATCAAAAGGTAAATCCACCTATTTAGTGCAACTTGGAGATAACAATAGATATCCCGTGAAAGGCATTGGATCAACCTCCATAAAGCTGGAAGATGAAAGCAACATGCACCTCAAAAAAATTCTATTTGTTCCAGGTTTGCATAAGAATTTACTTTCTATTTCAAGTTTAGAAGATAAGGGTGATAGAATATACTGCATTGATGGAAAGGTTGTTATTTGGGGAAAATACTCAAATATAAATCAAGTCAAGGTCATTGGCATCCGAGAAGGAAGACTCTACAAATTATTGTCTCATGTGGCCTAAGCCCTAGTTCACATTGAAATTAGCCCATGTGAACTTTGGCATCGAAGATTTGGTCATCTACATTTCAAAATCCTTCCAACTCTAAGCTCCATAGTAGATGGAGTTCCTGATTTGAAGGAGGATCATGAAGATGTCTGCAAGGGATCTGCATTGGGTAAGAATACCAAGAGACCATTTGGAAGCAGTGCTTCATGGTCAAAATAAATCTTGAATCTCATACATTTCGATGTATGTGGCCCTATGTCTCCTAAATCTCTTGGAGGACATCTATTTTATGTCAAATTTTGTCATGAAACCAGCTCAAGAAAAGATAGAAAAGATAGATCAACGCCTTACAATTCAGCCTCTTCTAGGGGGCAACCTCCTTTACATTACATAAATGAACAATTCTTTGATGATACAAATGAAAAGACCTCCTTTCTATATATAGGAGTCTAAGGGGTCATAACATAAT
>APFE030329533.1:232439-261326 GCA_000404065.3 Pinus taeda
TATAAAGCAAAGGAGATCATTTGGCTTGTGTATGCTTTTGGGTTGAATATCTTAAGATCTGAAATATTTGGGTTATTGTTTCAAAAAGCTTGATCTATATGAAAGTGAAGTGGAAAGAGAATCTGTGAAGGGTGATCTATTGAGCGCTTGATCAAATCTGGGTATCCGTCTAACTGTAGCACACTGGTGATCTGCAAATTCGGCTCTAATCTGATGTACGCAGGTGTTTAACGGTGCCTCTGCGTAGGTACGCAGAGCAGAAGAAGGCGAGCTGCGTGGGTACACAGAGCAGAAGAAGGGTGGCTGCGTGGGTACCCAGAGCTGAAACAGGCGAACTGCGTGGGTGTGCAGAGCAAAAGTGGTTCAAGTGCGTACGCACAGTAAATGTATGCGGCGCGATAGTCTTTTTGGGTGCGTACTTACTGTGACAGTACGCGACGCGATAGTGCATTTGGGTGCGTATTGTACGCAACACAGTAGAAGAAGCAGTGCGTGGTCGTGCAGTGCAGCAGAAGGAACTTTGCGGGTATACGCAGAGAAGCAGAGGGTGAAGTGCGTAGCGACGCAGGCCAAAGAAAGGAAAGTTGTGTATCTATCTCATGAGTATCTGTTGACTGAATTTTTCTGTTGATAAGGTGTTTTGGGTTTAGTTCTGTGTTGTTGATCTGGTTACTGCTGTTGATTGTGAAATCTACATGTACTTGATGATCATTTGATGTATATGGATCCAGTTTGAAAATTTATGAAAAGTGGTCCTTTAAAAGAAGTATGGGGTTGTAGCTCCCTTCCAGGAGAGACTGGAAAACGAGAGAGAGTTGTAGCTCTCTGCAGGTTGCAGCCTGCGTACTGGTAAAGGACTGCACCAGTACAAGACCAATGTAAAAGGAGTTTCTAATTTGAAAGAAGATAGAGACATATTGCAGCAGGTGGTTTTCACCCACATTGGGTTTCCACCTTATATTTGGTGTTCTTTGATGTGACTGTTTGTTTGTCTTGTTCATGCTCATTATTATATGGTACTGATATGAAAAAATAATTCAAAGTGTAAATAAGGAAGATTTAGTAAAAGGACTAAATAATATTGATTCACCCCCCCTCTCAGTATTATTTTCAACACTTCACGTCCATGTTTGTATCGATTCCTTGCTACTCGTCATGCAATTTAATCGAATTTATCATGTGCGTAATCTTGTCCTATGAAGAAAATATCTACGAGTTAGGATTTTGGCACATGAATTTGAATCCATTTCATTCAATCATGTTCCTACAAAAAGTACTATGTAGATGCCATGCAAAATAAAATTATAGATTGGAATTTATCACATGCATATATAATAATACATTCATAAAATAAACAAATGGTGAACCACGTCATCACAAAAATATGCATAACCATATTATATATCAAAATATCCATCATAAAGTGTTTGTAGTACACTACTCTAAATACATTCGGCAATGCCCACGTCATGTCATCATCATACATACAAAAATGTGAGCATCTACGCCCTTACACCTAATCACTATCATCGAATGGGTCCCATCCTAATGGATCCATTCCCCAAGCTCATAACTCTTAGAATACTTGACCATCCATCTCTATGCACCTTGTGGTATCTCGCTACTAAGAGGGAAGACTGGTACATGCATCTATATATTGATTTTCTATATGGTTCCACCTATGCTCTCTCACCCTCGTTAGTAGTAAGTGAGACCTACAATGGAGATATTCGAGTAATGAATCACTATATGGTATTTTTTGTGATGTCGACACCCTCTAATATTTCTCCCCAGGTGTTATAGCTTGGCCATTATATCCTTTTATCCTCATTAGTGCTATATATGCATGTCACAAGTTTGAAAATTAGTACCACATACATATAATTTCTAAACTATACATGCTCCCCATCCTCATCAAGTGGTAGTGTTAGATCAGGATCCCCTTCGTTGTTCATTCCACTCTATGGATAATCATTTATGTAGAGTGGAATTTGATCCTAAAGAGAAAAGAACTAATTTCAGCTCCCCCACTCCATCCTGTCACAGTAGCTGCCCCAACAGTGCATCCTAGGCTACTGTGGAACCCCATCAGGGATTTGTGCATGTGGTCAGAAGGTAGGGATATTCTCAAGGAATATTGAGCAAAAAATTATCCAAAATGAGAAGTTATAATTGGCTCACTTCCTACATAAACCCAACTAACATTTCAATTACATAAGCAACACTTAGGACCACCCATACTATGTCCCTCCAATTACACTCTCTACTAGCATCATCTATCTTCCAAAAATGCAGTGGAAGGCATGATTACCCAAGATCTGCACCACTACTATGACCGTAGCTTTCATATCAAGCCTCCCTAAGTCATGTATTTTAATGCATGTGTCCTTTACTTGAATGAAAGGTGCATAAAAATGATCCACAAACTATTCAATATGCCTCCCATAGGGCAACGCTAGATAGATATCTCCCACCACCCCTAAGGGTGGAAATCCTATCAAAAAAGTATATGTTTATATTGTGATCTCAATCCTATGTCGTTATATCATGAATGCCTCATGATCTAGGTCCCAATTGCTCACAATATTGGATAAAAGTGGCTCACCAAACTTGATCAATGGGTTCTCCAAGAACTTAAGTAGCCCATACCATGCTAGATCACCTGTGACAACTTGATTCCCTTGAAGCTTAGTACTAAGATCACCGAAATATCATTGTTCCCATACTAGCTTGAACTCTACCATACCTAAAAAATGCCATTATGTTTAGTGAGTTCAGAGTCATAACATACATTCTTAGACCTCAACATCAGCTTCCAAGAGACCCTCATCATAGTTTCTCCCTCACGTTCTAGGCATAATGTTTCCCTTAAAAATTATGTTGGGCACACTTTTCATCCCATTTTCTATGCCCTTAGGTGAAAAAAATGGTCAAATATGTGTGTTGCAATTGCAAGGAAGAAGAAGGGTTCCACTCAGTCAGTTGAGGCCCTAATCTGAAAAGTTAATCCATTGTAATTTAAAAGTAGGGTTGGGCCACCCACCTGAAAGTCATAGATCCAATTTTGTTTTGTTATTTTTTCCACTATGAGCTCACCAAGATTTACGACCTTCTTCTCATCTTTAAATTCTCCAACTACTGAATGTGCAAATGAATTGGATTTGGGGGTAAGAAGCCCTTTTATAGGAAAAATCCTAGTTTTTCTGTTGACCATTACGAGAAAATCATAGCTCGGTTTAACGAATTGTCAATAGCATTGGAATTATCTAGTTGAGCTCTATAATGTCTCTTTCTTAAATTTTTTTGGTAATTTGAAAATTCATTAGGAAGCCATTTTTTCCATGAGGTTTCACTTTGTTGCCTCTCAAACTTGAATCTCTTCATATGAGTTGCATGTACTTTGGTACCACTATGCTTTTGCACTTGTTAAATTATGCGTTGAGTTTCATCATGAGTAACCGTTATTTACTCATGTTTTTATTTTCCCCTTTGGGCCTCACCCACATGGAAACATCATCAATTCACCTTTGTTCAGCACATCAGAGATAAGTCACCCATGCATCCATGGAGTTGGTTAAGAGTCCCAATGAGTCCTATTATAGTATATCATCCATTGTAGTGTCGCATTTATCTCATTTCTCTTATAATTAGCCTCCAACTATGTTGATTTGTCTTTGCAAAGCCTGTGTTTGAGTAGTTGTCCATCCCCTCTAGAATCAAGTCAGTCGATGCTAGGTCAACCATACATAATATTCTATGACGAGGGAATTCATGAGTATACCACTCTTCTTATTCCTCCATTATGATCCATGGTTTTAATCTATCGGTCACATTACTATGATCCTCATGCCTTTATTTAGGAATCATCATTGGCTAAACTTTGATGGGTCCTCTTCTGTCGACTTCATGAGCACATATTTTCCATGAGAGTGGTCTAGAGGGTGGTGTACCTAGGTTCCAACCTTCATTATTTTTTGGTGCCTTGGATAAAGCAAAGGGAATCCTCATTTCCCTTTGACTTGGTTGATTCTCATGTTCTTGACTCCAAATCAATATCTCACAATTAATAATTATACAATTAATTATCCAATGATCCAACAGCTTGTATTGAAATTTCATGATCTAGCCTTAGATGAAGTTCTATATATTTTGCTGGTTCAGTCTTTGCCAATCACAACACTCACAACATGGTTGTCTCCTTTAGATGATCCATTCAGATCTTTAGAACCCTTTCTTGTTCAACATGGGTTCTTTGGTTATGAATTTCCCTCACAATTTCAGATTGGGGTAAATTATGTTTGATGTACTCAGATCAATCGATGTTAATGTATTACTACAACATTAATTTCTATAACATGCTTAAACCTTTTCTATTGACAAGGCATGCAACATTAATATTTTAGTGTAGTAGGATTAAGTTGACACTTTACTGTTGGGTTGTTATGAATGACCAACTGTCTAAGTATTATCTCTAAAGAAGAGGACTTCTAAATACCTTGACACCTTCTTATATGTAGTATTTTTCAAAGTGTATGATCCCTTTTTCATTTCTCAAATGTTAGCATGGAGAATTCTAGTTCAACAAAAAAAATTGAGTTTCATAATGTGCATTTTCAATTTACGGAATCATGTTACTACTTTTCATCCAGGAAGACATGGGATGTCTTTCTTGAAATATTGAAGTGGGTTGAAATATATGAATTATTTGAATTGGCATCTCTAATCATTGTAACAATAAACTCAGTTGTGTTGTTAATCCTCATCTATGTACAATCATGTGAATCAATAAATGTTAAAACTGTTTAACATATAATATATAATATATATATATATATATATATAATATATCTATATATATATATATATAATATATATATATATATATAATATATATATAATATATATATAATAATATATATATGATATATGTATAATATATATATATAATTATATAATTATATATATATATATATATATATATATATATCTATATCTATCTATCTATATATATAATATATATATATATAATATATATAATATATATATATATATATGAATTTGATATTTTATTTTCTTCAATGTTGTGCATTGCTCACATCATTTTTTTAGTTGATTTACAATAATGTCCCTTTATTATCTTGTTCTTTGTTTGTACAATTTTTACTGCCACTTGATATGTTCAATACAGGTCCTTTAAAAAGATTTACCAATCTAGCATATAGGTAAATCAATTTTCTCATAGATCCTACTCTTGGAAACAATATCAACATGTCCTCTGATAGATTTTCAATTCATAGTCATGTATGAATATTGAAACAACTCAGTGACATTGATGTAGGTTTTAACCCCGTACAAAAATTACCAGCATATGAATTCTAAAACACAGAAAATAAAAAATGCAATAGCATAACACATAAAACACATATACATGGAGATTTTCCCATTGGGTCCCAAAACCGGGAATTCCAGCTTGATATTTCATTATGTTCCTTTCAATGTTACAATACATATTTATACATGCTAAAGCATCCAATACCATGGACCAAAAACCATTGCATCCAAAACCATGGACCAAAAACTATCACGTCCAGAACCATGTGCAAAAATCATGCACAAAACAATAGGTGGGTCCACCCAATCTAACATAGGTTCCAGAAACAAAATTTTTTTGGGTGCTGCCCTAGTCCCCATAGAGTGGGGTTACCTGCACCCCTCAAACCCCCTATGACACCCCCACTGTGAAATCGGTGAAATGAAGGGGGGCTCCACCCCCCCTCTAACCCCCTAGTTAACTATGTGGGCTAGTCGTGGAAAGAATATAACACAACCCAACATCCTCGCACTTGTTGTTTTATTTTGATAGGGGGCCACAAGAGAGCTTAGTCATTTATCCAACCTTGCAACTCCCATTGTTTCTCTACGCCAAGAGAACTTCTCAAAGCTCACAGAATTTGTCAATGCATCTTTAGTATTCTTCAAAGTGTCAACCTTTACCAGCAACACCTTTTTGTCTTCTATCATATCCCTCACAAAGTGATACTAAACATCAATGTGCTTTGTCTTTGAATGATAAGCAGAGTTGTTTGCCAAGAAAATTTCATTTTGGCTGTCATAGTCTATCCTTATAGCTCCCTGTACTATCCCAATACTTGAACACAATCTCTACAGCCAAGTTTGTATCAACAATGTCATGGATATCCAAAATTCTGTCCAATCCTGGTCTTCCTTGGTAGCACAAACCATAATCACTAGTGCCACGTAAATACCTGAAAACATGCTTCATTGCTATCTAATGCTTCGTCCCTGGTTTTGCCATAAACCTGCTCAATACTCCCACTGCATCTGCAATGTCTCATCTAGTAGAGACCATTGCATACATCAGGCTACTAACTACACTTGCATATGGAACACGGGACATATCCTCTTCCTCTTCTTGTGTCTTGGGACACTGTTCCGTATATAGATTTACACCTACAGGAATAGGAACCTTCACCGGTTTAATATCCTGCATATTAGACCTCTGTAGTATTGTCTCGACATACTTCCTATGGTTTAACTAAAGCTTCCTCTTTGCCTGATCTCTTTTAATTTCCATGCCCAAAATATAGTTTGCAACACCAAGATATTTCATTTCCAATTTGGAGGACAATTGGGTCTTCAAATCTTGGATAATTTCTTTGTAATTTCCAACCAGCAACATATCATCCACATACACGACAAGATAAATAACATGGTCACCAATTAATTTAAAATACACACAGTGATCTGCTTTGCTTCTGGTGAAGTCAAGTCCCTGTATAAATGTATCAAATTTCTGATACCACATCCTTGGTGACTGTTTTAACCCATACAAAAACTTCTTTAATTTGCATCCTAGTTATTTCTTACCCTTCACTGCAAAGCCTTTAGGTTGCTTCATGTATATTTACTCTTCCAAATTCCCATGAAGAAATGTTGTCTTCACACCCATCTCTTCTACCTCAAAATCAACAATAGCAGTAACAGATAAAGGTAATCTAATAGAAGTTACCTTGGAAACGGGAGAAAAAATATCACCAAAATCAATTCCTGACACCTCGGAATAACCTTTTGCTACCAATCGAGCTTTGTATTTCTCCACCTCTCCTTTTGAATTTGTCTTCTTCTTGAACGCCCATTTGTTGCCAATGGGTTTCCTTCCAGTCGAAAAATCCACCAGATCCCAAGCCTCATTTTCATGCAAAGATTCCATTTCATCAACCATGACCTCTTTCCAGAGTTTTCCATCCTCTGAATCTATTGCTTCCTTCACAGTTCTGGGATCATCATCAGTAATAGATAAAGTAAAATTTGAACAGAAAGAAGATGGAATATACCTTTATGGCTGTCTCCCTTCTCGAACTAATCTTCTCAGACCCAAAGTTTGTGTCTCTTCATCTTCTGATTCCTCCTCTGCTCTAGAGTCTGATTCTTCCTCCTTTAGCTCAAACTCTATCTTCTCAGGTTCCTTTGGTTGGACTTCATCTCTAATAACATCTTTCACCTCTCTGAACACCATATCTCAACTGTACATAACCTTCCTTGTTACTGGGTTCCAAAGCTTATAACCCTTTAAACCATCCTTATACCCAATAACGATGCACTTTTCAGAATTATTATTCAACTTGGTTCATTTCTCCTTTGGAACATGTACATATACATCACATCCAAATACCCTCAGATGTGAAAGAGAGGGTTTCCTACCAGTCCATACCTCTTGTGGAGTTTTATCCTCCAACGCTGATGAAGGTGATCTATTGACCAAGTAACATGCTATCTCCCTCGCCTCTACCCGGAATTCCTATCCTAACCTGACACCACTGAGGATGCTTCTTCCCCTTTCCATCAACGTCTTGTTAATTCTCTTTATGCAACTCCATTTTGTAGATGTGTATATGGAGTCATCTTTTTTTGTGCCATACCACACTTCTTACATAATTCTTTAAATTTTTTACTGCAAAACTCTCCACTGTTATTTGTCCTCAACACCTTTATCTTCTTCTCTGTCTGGTTTCCACCAGAGACTTGAATTCTTTAAACCTATCAAAGACTTCAGATTTCTTCTTAAGGAAATATATCCATGTATTCCTTTAGAAGTCATATATAAATGATACATAGTACACAAACTTACCTAGTTATGGAACCTTCATAGGTCCAAACACATCACTATGCACAAGCTCTAATATATGTCTTGCCCTCTTACCATAAGAGGGGAAACTCACCTGATTCTGGTTCCCATATACACAATTTTCACAGAAATCAAAATCTAGAGAGCTATTACTCATACCTTCTACCATACCTTTACCATGATGTATTCGAAGGCCCTTCTCTATAATATGTCCAAGCCTTTGATGCCACAACATGGTCTTCTCTCCAGAGACCACTAGATTTTCTACTCCACTTTCAGGAACCACATAACTGTTACAGCCATCAACAACCGTGTTATCTTACAGCTTGTACAAATTTCCAATCTGAACTCCCTGCATCAATACCAGTGCTCCTTGAACCATCTTGCAAGTGTCCTTCTCGAACACTATTTTCACACCTGCATCATCCAACTTTATTAGAGAAATTAGATTTCTAGCCAATGCAAGAATATACAGAACACTCGGAGGTGTTCTAACCCTTCCACCTTGCAACTTCAACTTTACTTTTCCATGACCAATGATTCTAGCCTTCCTATCATCCCCCAAGAAGACATCACCACCATAATATTTCTCATACTCGCAAAACCACTCTCTATGGGGAGTGAAGTGAAAGGATGCACCTGAGTCAATCAACCATGCCTCATGGTCTACATGTGTACTTGAAGAAGTCAAGTACACATCCACACCTTCATTTGGATGGTTTTCAGTTCTACAGAAGCAGCATCATTAGAATCCTTTCCTTTATCAAGAGATTTAGATTTATAGTCCCTTTTGTAGTGCCCTTCCTTTTTGCATTTCCAGCACACAACCTTTACAGGTTTTCTTGGATATTTAGATCTCCCTCTATATTTAGATCTCCCACTCGATGATTTTTTTTTTTCTATTCTAGGACCGTCCTCGTATAGACAAGGCATCACCATTCTACCTCTCCATATTTTTCCATCTCATCTCCTCCGTTAGCAAGGATGAGACTATTTCATCAAATTGTAAGGAAGTTGCATTGCTACCTATTGTAATAACCAAACTATCCAATGAATCTAGTAGAGAACACAACAAACTAATGCACATATCTTCATCAAAAATTTTAATATCAATAGATTCTAACTGACTTACCATAGTATTAAATGTGTTCAAATTCTCTGCACTGAGTCTCCATCTTTCATCCTCAGGTTATACAGGTTTTTTTGTAGGAATAACTTATTCAATGGAGACTTAGATTGGTACAATGTCCCTAACTTGTCGCACAAAGCCTCACCGTAGCTTCCCCTGATACATTCAACAATACTGAATCTGAGACACACAATCGTGTTGTGCTCTTTGCCCTCCAATCCAACTTCTTCCATTGTTCATCAGACACTCCTGTTGGTTCAATACCTGGATCTACCACGATACACTGATATTTATCCACCAATAGATCCTCCATCTTGAGCTTCCACAACTCAAAACTCTGACCATTAAATTTCTTGATCTCTATCTTTCCATTGCTCACCATCTTCTTTCACCACCAAAATCAATCTCGCAGATCTCCCACTAAACAAGGTCTACCATAGGCCCGAGCAAAAACCGTTAGCAACAAAGGCATCCCCTTGAAGCCAAAACAACTCTGATACCAAATGTAGGTGTTAACCCCATATAGAAATTACCTGCATACTAATTCTAAAACATAGAAAAATAAACAATGAGCATAACACATAAAACACATATACGCAGAGGTTTTCCCACTAGATCCCAAAACTGGGACTACCAACTTGACATTTCATTATGTTCCTTTCAATGTTACAATACATATTTATACATGCCGAAGCATCCAATACCATGGAGCAAAAACCATCCTGTCCCAAACCATGGACTGAAAACCATCACATCCAAAACCATGGACCGAAAACCGTCATGTCCAAAACCATGTGCGAAAATCATGCACAAAACTGTAGGTGGGTTCGCCCAACCTAACATAGGTTCCAAAACCAAAATTTTCCAAGGCGTTGCCCCAGACCCCATAGAATGGGGTTACTTTCACCCCTTAAACCCCCTGTGACCCCCCCCCCCCCCCCCCACTCACTGTGCAATCAGTGCAACGAAGGGGGGTTTCTGCCCACCCTCTAACCCCCTGGTTAACTACATGGGCTAGTCATGGAAACAATATAACACAAACCAACAATTGATACAATTGTAAAGATGTCCAAAAGTGGTGGGAAGTGACAATAAAAAACTACATACTTGGTTTAGGCCTAAGGATCCAAGAACCCCTAGTTTTACTATTAGATTTACACAACGTTAGTATTCACATATTATTACATGCAATGTGTTTTTGGATTATAAAGATATTATAAAATCTTGTCTTCTCTTTCTTGTGTTTGGAGTTGTTCTTTTGAAAATATCTTGTAGTGCATATGTGAAGTTTAAGAGTTTTTCATTTCGAAAAGAATTAGAGATGGTGCTAACTAATATTTAATCCTTCACAATATTTAGGTAGGTCTATTGAGGTATTATTATTACAAATTATATATAAAACAATTAATGTATTCTTATGATCCATCAATTATGCACTAGAGAGTTATGCCCTTTTCGGATAGTTGATGCAGTTGGTAAATTCTAAATCGTAATTTCTATCAAGTTTGTGAATCACAATAGTACATTTATTTTTCTTAAATTATAAGCTTGGTGGACTAATTGAACCTATAATGGAAGCCCAATGGAGAACCTTACACCCTATACTAGAAAATTTTGATTTGGAAAATATGTATAACTAACATAATGTGGATATTGAATCACATATTTATCCTGGTGAGAAACCAAATCTCATGGGTGCTCTAGGTTTTCCTGATTATCAGGTTGCAGGGAGTAGCCTGAGATTTAGTTTTAGTAACATAGGAAGTTAATCTAGTGGGAGTAGTTCTTTTATTAATGGTTGGACCACTCGAAGTGTCACAAATTCTTATATTTTAGCTAATCAATGATGCACTTTTGAAGATAAAATTGTTATTGGATAGAATCCAGTTTCAAATGTACATCCAACTTTAAGGTTTGAAAGGATAGTGGTGGATTCACATTTCCTTCATTATGAAAGTGTGTCTATGGATGCCCTCAACAACTAGGTCATGGATGAACATTTACATCTCCCTTCAAAATGTAACTATGGAACTACTTCTGATGGTAATAATTATACCTTCAACAACTATCAAACAATAGTTACAAATGAAGAGAAACCATTCATTTCTTTAAGGTCTTGTCTCACGCAACTGAATTGGCTGGATAATAATATGAAGAGGTGACCTTTGATTGTACAAACATGGATGGATATATGATAACTAACAAAAGTGGATGTGGCAATAATCCTATCGATAGTACAAAAGGATCATGTAAAAGAAATATTATGGAAATTGTTTCAAGTCCATGATCTTTAGATGTCCCCCCATGTTCTTCATAGTGAGATGATGACCACCTCCACCTTACATATCCTAGAAAACACACCATTAGTAGCAACCCAAATATTCATTCTACCACTGCAACTATTCCTATTGTTAGGCTTGTAGAAGAACCTGCCATGCCCAGGTCTAGTGTAGGTGATGTTGGTGTATATTTTAGAGGTTTATCTATGGCTTGGGGATCAGAATATCGTTGGAGACTTGGTCAAGTAGGACACAACCCTCCACATCAACCAGAAAAAATGTTTACCTAAAATATGGCCATCTACAAATGTTGGAAGGTATATACCTAACTTGTAGCCAAATTCTTCACATTCCAGGAGATTGTCTCCATGTGAAATTATAATATATGTGAACTTTTCAATGTTAAAAGTAGACTAGACCTAATTTATAAATAAAAGGAACATCAAAATCCAAATAATATTTATGATAGAAGGTCATATTATGACAATATCTACATCATAGTACATCTAGAAAATGCTACTCATCCTATTGGTCTGCTAGAAAAGGACTCAATCAAGTTTAAAAATCATGGGATAAAGAGTACAATGCCTTATCATGCACACACAATGTATAAATCCATAATAAAATGGTTATTGGCTCTAAATCTCATGCATAAAATAAATTATGGCTTCCTCATGTGTTCCACTAACACAGCCATGTTGTGGAACAATGCTCCACTACTCCACCCAAAACCATTCAAATCAAGCCCACTTTCCTTGGAGCACATTATAATATCACCATTGGAATTAAAGTCCAAATCCTCTGTCATTTTAGAGAATTTATTATGCAACGTAGAACATTATTTATCTCAATTCATGTAAAATTTATATGCCTCATACATTTGAATATTTTCTTACAGAGATAAACCATTAGAAAATATTAATGTTCTTGTTATGGGTGGATTAACAAGAACTCCATTTATTTCACATTCTTTTCCATTTTTCTCTGATAAAAGGTTGCCATTTTCTTCTTCTTGTACTATGTCTCTAGTAGCACTCTCATAAAATACAATTGAAGAATGCATAGTGCTAGAGGAAGGTGATGAAATATTTTCTTAGGCTATCAATTCTTGCATCCTCATATATTCTCTAATTCTATTCCTCCAAAACTAAATTTTGTTATCATAAGCACACCTTGGAATTTTTTTACCATGAGCCTGTAAATTTTCTGTATGAATCTTCTCAAAAATAACATTTGAACTGAGGAATGTATATGTAGAATAATATATAGCCTGGGATTGCTAATGAGCAGTATGATATTTTGTAAATAGACCAGGGATTTTGGGCATCATGGAGAAGGTAAAAGCAAAAAATGTAGAGTTAAAGCATTCACTTTTCACTTTTGTGGCCAACTCAGAAATTTTTGCATGAGTAACTTCCAATCCAATTGGCCCCATGATGTAACCTGCAAAATTTTACCTTGTGTTTTCTAGAATTGACAGAAAGTACTTTCACTATGATTTTATATGAAGTTGCAAGTATCCTTGAGCCTGCTAAAAAAAGGCTCAAAATCAAAGTGATTTTTTGAAGTTTGGAGTTCAAAATATCATAGTAGAGTTATTTAAAAATAATGCAAGCCAAAAAATGGAAATACAACCTTTAATTCCAGCTATTCATGTAACATTCTCTAAACCTCTTTTTTCATCCTTAGAGCATTTGTGATTTGTAAGGTGCTAAGATACAAGAATATAATGTTAGCTATATATTCCTTCTCTAATTCGATCAATAATATTAAAAAGAAAACATCATTTGGAGAGGATAAAATAGCCTAGAGACCGTAAAACATAAGCATGGTATCCATGAAAATACCTCCTTATTAGCTCAGAGGAGATTAATATGATTTTGGTTGAAATACACCCCTTTTTATAGCCTATATAAGACTATATCACAAGTTGTACCATGAGGACGTTGTTATCCTAGTATATAACACTTTGTCCCCTTCATCTAACTTGTGTTATCAAATTATCATTCAGTGATAAAGAAAAATGCTTGAGTTAACTAAACTTTAACACCCATGTTAACTTTTAGAAACTAATATACTAAAATGTGATCTCTTTATCCTCATATTTTTCTTTTTCCTAAATAAGAAAAACATACAAAAGCAGGAAAGAACCATAAAACATGGGGAAGATTTTTCCTAAACATAAAAGCATCTTAAAAATAGATAAAGGCCATTTTAATATGAGGAAACATTGCTAACCCAAAATATTTTGTGTGGACTCACAAGATTATCATCCACTTCTCTTGCCAATCTCTTACCTGCTTATTGAATTCTTGAAAGTTTGATACTTAGAACAACCTTTCGCTTGCTCTCTCTGCCCTAGGTTTTCGAGAGAACCTAGCAAGATTTTTTGTTAGTCCAAATCAACTTAAAATCATATAGAAAATAACCATACTATCCTAACAAAAATAGACTACAATAGTCTCACAAGTCCTAGCAAAATTAATAGCCCCTTTTCCTACAAAGAAGCCACCCACTTTTCGATGGATAAGGATTGATCAAAATTTGAGAACATATCACTTTGGGAATTCTTAGGTAGAGCCCATAAAGGAATAAACTAAGAATAGAAGATAGGAAAGCTATGGTAAACTCCCACTAGCATATGGCTAGACCATAGCCCAATCAAAAAAAAATTGAAAGCATAACCCAAGATATGAGCAGGTTCAAAAAACAATAGACTTTGAATATCATATGTATCTAGAATGAATGGAAAGCCCATCACAAAGAAAATGACTTAAAATAGAGAAAATAACTTTTGTTGTGTAAACAAATGTAGATGAAAAGATGGTAGCAGTGCTTACTCTATCATATTTACTCGAATGATAGCACCAAACTTCTATGTTTCATGTGTCCTATGGTATATAGAGTAGTTTGCATTTAGTTGAATGCAATGAAAGTTATTATATGCGTAGAATTGTAAATGCTTATAGATGCAATGCTAGTGGAAGGGAGCATTCATCTTCTCAACAAGAAGAAAATATTTCAAAAAACATGATGATGGGTATGGCTAGTAATACCTGGTTTTCTATAGATTCAGAGAATAAATCAACTAGCCATGAATCTCAAAATTAGGTTCCAATGAATCGAAATCCAAATTGTCATGGCGATATTTATTCTTTGATGCTACATTTGCTACCAATTATGCCTTGGGTATCACATCATATTCCGTTCACACAAGCACCTTGGAGATGTAGGGTTTTTTCTCAAGGATAGGTCTTATCATGATCTAGTTCTAGGCCTTCACATCATAGTAATTTTAATCCTTCTCAGAATATTCTTTCATCTTAATCATCAGATGTGCCTATACCAATAGTCATTTGTTTGTAAGTACCAAAATATCTTATATTAACAACAATATTGTGGAACGTCAAGGTGATGGGTTGGTAGGTGTACCATTTATATTTTTGTAATAAATTGCTACTAAAGGTGACTGATTCAATATAATAATGAACATGGTTTGTACCTTACAAAGATGTTTTACTGAAGCTTACTTTTAGATACAATTGATAGTATATTAATGGAATTTTTATATAGTTCCACAACCTCTGAGGTTGCTATAATTTTATATTTGGCGAGTCTTCATGAAATGATTTATCTATAGAGATCCTTGGTTCTGAAATAAACCTAGTTATTGAGATATGAAAGGTCAATTGGAATTCTCCCCACACCGGTAAGTAGGGGAAACATAGAGTAAAGTTTCAAAATCATTGTTAAGAAAAATATCAATTATGAAATTTGGTTCAATCCTTGTTGAAGATAATCATTAGAAATATCAATTCTTGTTTTTGTTCCCCCTATTTAATTTGTTGCCAATCCTAAATAAGATTATCTAACATGAATTAGCTTGTAATAAACGATGTTCATTCCAAACAACCCTTTCATGGAAAACATAAGTATTGTACTCACAAAAGGTGGCCTGTACAAGATATCATGATTTATTGTGGTTTGAGTCTAGCCATTGATCTATGTTGATTAGATCACTTCCTCTAGTGGTTTCTCCTATATTTTGGAAAATATTGTGACATACAAATGATAAATATGATCTACAATAGGGTTTTTTGGAGTGTAGTAGGTCTTACCAATCCTCTATATTGGTAGAAACCAACTACTATGAAAGATTTCCTTCCATCTCCTTGGGTGCCTCAACATTTGTGTTGTGTGCAAGCTGGAATCCAATGGCACGCTAATAAGGGTAGATTCTTATTTTTCCATGAAAAAAGGGCTTGAATTTCGTACTCATCTACCTTTTTATTTTATTTATCTTTATTCTTTGGTATCTTTATTTATTTATCTTTAATTAGTAAAAATTATAACATAAGGTGGTGTATCTAAACCTTTCACATCCTTTGAGGATGATTGTTAGAATTTAGATGAATGTGATGGTATTATTTTCTTAAGCATACAGTTCTATTGATCCATTTCCAATTGTAGCATATTCTCATTGTAAATGAGCTTGTGCAGAGCCGAAGAGGTGCCAATCTGAGATTTGAGGTTAGCCTTTGAGTTGTTTGTATCTTGTCTGTTCTAATTTTATTTTATTTGTTATATATTCACTGAAAATACATACCACCCATAAATACATCATTGATGACATAAATAAACACATCATTATCCTCACCCTTCATCTAGTTGAGGAGATATTGGGCCTTCAATTTCCCTAGGGTTGTAAATATGTATTATTTTTTCTTCCTTTGGCATAGCTCACACTGAGTTCTCGATTACTTGATTATTAGAATCCGTGGAGAGATTTTTTTTGTTTATTTTTTTATTTGTTTATTTTATTTTATTTTATTATTTTATTTTATTTTTTTTCCTGAGTGAAAAATTAGCTTCACAACCTATTGCATTCATTTTACATTGTATACAATCTCTATTCACTAGTAGGAAATGAGAAATAGTGACCAGGTGACTAAAAAAGTTAGTCACCACAACTTTTCCGAGTGAAATACTACAACAAATGAGCAATCTTAAGTGACCAGACTAAAACCGACTAACATAAATCACTAATTTAGTTGCGAGTTAAAATACGTGACTAGTTAATAAGTAATACAACTCAAAATGAATAACATGAATGAATAATTTAGTATAAGAACAAAAATACAACTACCTATTAAGTACGACAATAATATGAATCAACTTTTTATGTTAGCCATCTTAATTGTGTCAAGTAATCTAAACTTACATGTGATAGGGGATTGAAAGGTTGTTAAATATTGGCTGAAAGGTTATCCTTCCTTAAACCTTTCTTCATCCTCACATGGTGTATAGGTGAGCCAACTTAGCATTATTTATCTCTACTAATTTGTAATTTTAAAAATATATTTTTTAATAAAAAATAATTTATGTATTTTTTAAAAATCTATTCATTGAATCTAGTTCCAATTTGAAATTAATTTGAAGAGAAATTTTAATTTTTAAGACTATAATATCAAATAAAAACTACTTTAGTTTCATATTAACTGACCTAGATCCATGTTAACCCCAGATCTCTCAAGCGCCAAGAGTGATCTAGTTGCTCGAGGTGCAAACCTTGTTTTCTAGTGCAAAATTTGAGGAAGTGCTTGCACCTTGAGAGATTGCATCCCTCTCGTGTAGGAATATAAGGGTAAGTTCCTCAGACGGAATACCAAAGGACACCATTCACAAATAGATCACAGATCAATACACCAGTATTCCTGATGTGTTTAAAACCCTCAAAGAGGGAAATAATCCATGGCCTGAGCCAACGTAGCCACTCCAGGTAGTTTATTAATCAAAGAATGAAAATTTACATAAGCTTCTCTCATGAACGGTTACCCTACAAATGACCATTCATTCTCTTTAAATAGATATCATGGTCTAATTGGGTGTTAAGACATGAATCAAGTGTCAGTAATACCGAGGAGAGAATGAACCGTCAGATCACGTCATGTCTAGAGCATATCATGACCATCAAATTGTAAGTTACAAAAGTATATAGAAAAGAAACACACTTTACCTAACTCTACACTAGACCAAATTATACTTAACTATTTCCTCTGTGTCGGAATATCCTAACATCCTCCTTAAGAACAACTTGGGATAAGATTGAAGGATGTACAAATATGACACAATAGGAGAAGGAAGGAGGCATTAGAGCTTATCCCCCCCCTTAGTGACAACTTCTTGAACACCAACCATAAATAAAATTTTAGTAAACTTTGCCTCTGTGAGAGCCTTTGTAAAGATTTCTGCAACTTTATCATCTTTTGAGCAATATTACACTTCAAGAACATGGTTGTGAATGAGCTTTATAATGAAGTGCACGTGCAGTTCAATGTATTTTCAGTGCTGATGTTGGACTGGATCTTTGCATAATTGAATGGAACTTTGATTATCAGACCAAAGTGTAGTAAGATACTACAACTAAAAGCCAAACTCTGATAGGATTTGATGAAGCCACAGGGCTTCCTTACTAGCTTCTATAGCACCACGATACTCTGCTTCTATTGAAGAAAGAGAAATGGCACTTTGTCTCTTGCAAGCCCATGTAACAGTTCATGAATAGAGAGTGAACACATAACCTGCAGTAGACTTACGATCATTAGGGTTACCAGCCCAATCGAAATTAGTGAAACCAAGCAATAGAGGAGATTCTTTTGCACTACAATGAATCCCAAACTGAACTGTACCTCGAACATAAAGAATTATTCTCTTAGTTTCTTTCCAATGACTTTCATGTGGGGTTTTCATAAACTGAGCAATAAGGCCAACAACAAAGGAAAGTTTAGGACGAGTATGGGTCAGATACAAAACGTTTCCTGAAAGTTGATGATATAAGGTAGCTTCAACTTTAAGGGAAGTACAAGTGACTGAAAGTTTGGCTCTAGACTGAAAGGGAGAAGGGGATGACTTACAGTCTTCCATGTGAAAAGGACGTAGAAGATCACAGGCATACTTGGACTGGGAAAGGGAAATACCTTCCTTGGATTGCAAGACTTGAATACCAAGAAAATAATGTAAGTTTCCTAAGTCTGTCATTTCAAACTTCTTTTTAAGGCTAGACTTCACATGGTTTATAAGGTTGGCATCACTACTAGTAAGGATAAGGTCATCAACATAAATAACAAGAATGATAAGAGACTTGCCCACTTTCTTGGTGTAGACAGTATTGTTAGAATAACACCTAGAAAAGATAGTTTCTAAAAGAAAGATATCCATTTTGGCATACCAAGCCAAAGGCACTTGCTTGGGACCATAAAGGGATTTCTTAAGCCAACATACAAGGTTCGAGTCTGTTTGGATAAAGCTAGTAGGTTTTTCTAATAGATTTCTTCATTTAAGTCCCGATGTAAAAAGGTAGATTTAACATCCATATGATGGACTTCCCATTTGAAAGAGGAAGCAAGGGAAAGAACAAGGCAGATAGAGTTCATTTTGGCAATAGGGGAGAAGATTTCAGTATAGTCAATGCCTTCAACTTATGAAAACCCCTTAGCAACAAGATGAGCTTTATGTTTATCAAATTTCTCATCTAGTCCATACTTGGTTATGTAAACCCTTTTGCATCTAACAAGTTTTCATCCCTTTGGAAGAGGAACAAGATCCCATGTATCATTTGCCAGTAATGAACGATATTCTTCATTCATATCTGCATCCCAATATGGATGGCTTGAAGCTTTTACAAAGGTGCCATGATCATAATTCACTGAAGCTTGAGCCAGTAATGTAGAGGCTATATTGAACTGAGAATGTGTACGTCACTGACCTATAGGATCAGCAACAAAAGTACTTGCTACATCTCGAGTAGCACAGACCCATTTTGTAAGGTGACGAGCTGAAGGAGGATCCTGAGAAGGTGTGGGAGGATTGTCATCCTCGCTACCATCATCTGAAGAAGAAATATTTTCAGAAGTAGAAGGTATAACCAGAGGTGGCACATCCACCAAACTAGGCTCATAGACTGATATATTTTCAACAAACTTTATATCTCTTGTAATAATAACATTTTTGGACTTAAGTGGAATAAGTATATATCCTTTGACATCTTCAGAATATCCAATAAAAATACATTTTTCACTCTTAGGTTCTAAATCTTTATATTTCTCATCTGGAATATGGGCCCATGCTTCACTTCCGAAAACATGAAAGTGACTTACATCTAGTTTAATTGAGCTCCATGCTTCTTCTGGAGTGATATTCTTTAAAACCTAAGTAGGAGTGTGATTTACTATGTAATTTGCACAGTTAATTGCTTCTGCCCAAAAATTAAGACTATGTCCTTTAGATTGAAGCATACAATTAGCCATTTCCTTTAAGTTGATATTATTACTTTTAGCTACACCATTTTGTTGTGGAGTATATGGAACAATATGTTCCATTTGAATTCCATTCTCAGTGCAAAAGTTGGTGAATTTATTGTTAACATATTCTCCACTGTTATCTAATCTTAGCTTAAGAATTTGATGTCCAAATTGTTTTTCAACAAAGGCCTTAAAGGCCAAGAACATGTTAAATACTTCACTCTTGAGTTTTAAGAAGTATACCCAAGTGGATTTGGAGAAATCATCAATGACAATTAAGAAATACTTATAGCCAAAAAATGAAACAACTAGAAGTGGACCACGTAAATCACTATGCACAAGCTGTAAAGGGGTTGAGGCATGCCAAGAGGCATGTTTTTCAAAATTATCCCAATGATGTCTTCCAAGTACACATCCAGAACAAATACCATCTTCGCAAGATACCATTGGAAGAACTGTCACCATATTTTCTTTAAGTAGATTCTAAAGGGAGTGATAGTTTAAGTGACCCAAAGTTGTTAAACTTATACAACCTTGTAGAATCATCAGCAATGCCAATAGCTAAAATCTATCTAGGATCTCTTAGGTCCTTAATTACAACATCATGAGGTTAAAATTCAATGATTATACCTTCACCTGAATGAGTTATCTAATATACAGATAGAAATTCACAGGATAAGTGTGGAGCACATAATACATCATTAATTTGACCATTCTCTAGATGAACAATTCAAGTCCCTACAACACTAAGAGATCTATCATCACTAACATATATAATTTTGGTGTTACAATCATTTAAAGAAGAAAACATGGCTTTGTTTTTGGCCATGTCATAAGAAGCTCCAGAATCAGTGAGCCACTCATGAGAATGAGAAGAAGAAGGTACATTTAGTGCATAACTAGACCGAGATGCTTGACAACCACATGCAAAAATTGCTATTCCTGAAGATGAAGTTGAAGTTGAAGAGTGCTCTAAATGGATGTTATGCTTCTTCGTTGCTGCTTCCAGGGCTTCCATATTCTTAAAGAATTTGGATTCTAAGTGGCCATCTTGATTACAAAAGTGGCAATGTCTATTAGTCTTCTTCCCTTCTTTTTTATTTTCCTTATCATTTTGTTGAAATTATTTTTCATTTTGAGACTGAAATTGCTTAGGACCCTTGTTTGGTTTAGGAACATTATTTTTAGAATACTACTTCTTAGGATTATTTGAATTTGGTTATTGTTGGGCGACTAAGGCTTTCTTAGAAGAGTTTCCAATATTAAGAAGACAATGATATAAGAGTTTTTCTTGTTCTCTTATTAAAGAGTAACAAAGGGCATCAAAAGAGGGGGACTCGTAGTCTTGTCCTTGAGAAATAAAGGCTTCTCTAATAGAATGGAAGGTGGAAACAAACACAGATTATGCCAGCCCCAACTTAGTAAGAATGGAATAGATAAGGCTACCATCTTGAACTTGAACTTGAAATAGATAAGGCTACCATCCAAGAGAAGTCTAAGGGTCTTGAACTTGAACAAAAAATATTCAATGGAAGAAAGATTATTGGGGTCCAATGTAAGAAACTCATTTTCAAGTTGATGGAGTATCAAGTTCTGCGATATGGAATCTGAGGTCTGGAGAAATAGACATCCCTATCAATTCATGTGCTTGATATTGCCTATTTTCCCATTTGGCTACCTTATCTTCATCTTGAGGTTTTGTTTCTTGGCTTGAGGCTATTCTGTAAAGACCACCATTGGAAGTAATTGGTTTTGTCAAAAATAAATTGGCATGGACATTCCATTTTAATAGAAACTAAAGATGTAGATGCTGAAACTAAGTGTTTTAATGGAAAGGTCTCGAAAAATTAGGCTGATTAAAACAAAAATGGCTCTGAAAATGGATTTTGGATGAGGAAGTTATGGCTTTTTGAAGAAAAGTTATTAAAGATGTCAATGAAGTGCGTGAATGTGTGGAAATGAATGATAATTTTATATTTTAAAAAAAATCCCACCCCTTTCCAAACTTAATCTAATTAGCTCACCTTAAGAAAAAGACTATGTGACTCACTTTTATAAATAAGTGAAAGTCACTTTTACAGTGGTACTTTATAAGCTACCCGCTAAATTGTAACTTAAATAAATGATAAAGAGACTTTAGAATTATAAGTGACTCACTTTTTATAATTGGTGAGAACACTTTTACATAAAGTAACTTTAAAACATAAGTTACATGTGCTTTTTGAAAAAGTAACTCAACAAAAGGAAAGACTTGAACTCAAGAGCTTTATTCTCATAAAGTAACTTTCAACCAAGTGAGCTAGTTGAAAAGGTTAGTAATTTTTGGAAAAGAGGAAGGGTTTTTTTTATTTTTTCTTTCTTTCGTAGTGACTGAAGCTTTGGGGTGCGTGATTACTTGAAAAAGCTCTTTTTTACCTACAAAACAAAAACCACAAAACCCAACACAGATATACAAAGAAAAAACAAACCTTACAGCTTGAAGTTAGCTTTAGTCAAAAACTAAATATTTTCCTCAATGTTTCTAATTTTTAGAGATCACACTAAGGGACACCGAAAAGAGCATATGCATGTAAAAAATCCTTCCTTTCTGTTTTTGGTTTGCCCAGATCAGAAAGGGTCGCGTGGCAAAGAGCATACGTAGAAATGAAAGGTATAGATTCAATAATTAGAAAAAGAGAGCTAAATAAACCAAAATAAACAGAGAGATGAGTAGCTAGAACTGCAAATAAAGACTATATACCTCCAGATCCTAAAAATGATGTAGCTAGGGCTACCAGAAACCTTTTCGCATGAAACAAAAGGGGTTCCTCATTGGAACAGATGCTCCTAACACAATAGAGTAGTCCTCTCAGCTTGAAAGCAATTAGAAACAATAGATCTAGGAAATGACAGTTGGATGTAGTTGTACCAGCTTCAAATTTGGATCACCAATGGATGCATCACTCAAATAGCTCTGGTACCATGTAGGAATTTACAGGGCAAGTTCCTCAGACAGAATACGAAAGGACACCGCTCACAAATAGATCACAGATTAATACACCAGCATTCTTGACATGGTTAAAACCCTCAAAGAGGGAAACAATCCATGGCCTAAGCCAATGCAACCACTTCAGGCAAAGTATTAATGAAAGAATGAAAATTTACATAATCTTCCCTCATGAATGGTTACCCTATAAATGACCCTCCATGCTCTTTAAATAGAGATCATGGAATATTCAGGCATTAAGCCATAGATCAAGTGTTAGTAATACTGAGGAGAGAATGAACTATCGAATCACTTCATGTCTAGACAATATCATGACCGTCGAATTGTAAGTTACAAAAGTACATAGAAAGGAAACACACTTTACCTAACTCTACACTAGACCAAGTTATACTTAACTATTCCCTATGCGTCGGAATATCCTAACATCTCGGCACTTGATAGTTATAAACAATGTAAACTTTGAAACGGGAACTATAAACTCAAAAAGGGAACTCTGGCAAAAAAACCCCAAAAAGACATCAAAAACAGTGCTCAAAACGAAAAGTGTGTATACTGGAACGATGTTTTTATTTTTTAGGTGTCAATTTTGAACATGTTTTAAAATTGGTAGTGACTACAAAATTTACTATGAAATTTTCGTGCAAAATATAGCTTCAAAATGAAAGTGATGATACTGGAACAATGATTTTTTTTTGGGTCAATTTTCAAAATTTAAAACAAATGCTAATAAAAGAAAATTTTTATGTGTCAAACAAAGTTTATGCGGGAAAAAACACACTATTGTTTTTGGTAGAATATCATTTTTCTTTCCTAAGTATAAATTTAACATGTTTTCAACCATAACATGCTAGATACAAAAAAAATTGAAATTTT
The DNA here is from genome assembly GCA_000404065.3 of Pinus taeda. Classification (NCBI taxonomy): domain Eukaryota; kingdom Viridiplantae; phylum Streptophyta; class Pinopsida; order Pinales; family Pinaceae; genus Pinus; species Pinus taeda. Next base: position 256,153 of record APFE030329533.1, read on the forward strand.
TTCAACTATAAAATTTAAAAACCATGACATTATGAACAAATTACATCACTAAATGCATTCAGAAGTCATTATTTGTATATTGAATAAAACATATTTTATATCTCTAATTTAATATTGCATTTTAGATATTTTAAACAATAAAATTTATCATAATTAAGACATATAATCCAACAACATAAAAATGCCTCATAACTTCTCATTTAACACCATATGGAAAACATTAATTCTATTTGAAGATACGATGCATACATCAGTGATATAAACTGTCTTAAACAATTATTCAAAATCACTCATGTTTTCTGGCACACCATCAGAATTCACATCTTCAGATGAGTGACTGGATGTTGATGAAGATGTTCCATATTCTTCTCTTTCATCAACTAGTGCCTCATCTGAGTCCACATGCATGCCCAACATTTCAGGTTTCAAAATTCTTCTAGATCTATGACTGGTTTCAGGTGACTCCCATGTCAATGTTGTTCCTTCTGGTAACAACCTTTTCAGAATCTCTATCGTCTTGAAGTGAAGAGTTCCTCTCTTTGTTAAATTGAAGTCATAAACAATTATATCTACATCCTCCAATTTTAATATGTCTGTGCGGTGGCGATTTACATTTGTACCATTTTTTTGTCAACAGCCATCTCTGGCTTATACACACCATTGAATGGGTGTGTATTTCTGGCATACCAATGTACTTCAACACTTGTAACATCCTCATTTTCTGTAAAGACCTTTATAACTTTAGCAACCCAAAATGGATAGCCATTGGGATCTCCATCTGCTAGCACTACAATCATGCAACCCTTCTTAATATCATGTACTGAACCCCTATAAAGGTCTTCCATGGCTTCACATTGTGCACGAGATCTTCTAGAACCAATATACATCTCTCTTTCCGTTGCCTGTGAAGAATTAATAATACCTTGATATTGTTGCTGTTCAACGATGTTTACTTCCTCATGTTCATTCGACACATTTTGTGGCCAAATAAATGGATTTTTCAAAGGTATATCTTCATTTATTGTTGTCGAAATGATATCACTTTGATTATTGAAAAACAACTCCCACCAAACTGAATCAGCAATTTCAAAGTACTCATATATATATCTAATACATTTTTTAATTTCTTCCAGGCAATCAGAATAATTTATAGCCCTGTTCTGTCTACGTGCATTCTGAACTTCACCAACTAATTGTAATAACAATATTTTTGATGCAAATATTGGATGATCTGGATTGAACTTCAAAAATTGCAATCCTGATGACGGTGCCCATTCTGTAGTAATTGAATACTTCTTGCCCCATATTAGTGTTTTCCCATCAATTTTTTTGATACGAAATTGATGTTGGAAGCTAATGTCATTAAGTTGTTCAATGCATTTCCCCTCACCATATGATCCCAGAATAAACCTTCGCATGTCAACATTTTCTTCCAACACATCAAAAGTAGGCTCTGGCATGTATGATTTCTTAATACATTCAATTAGTGATGGCAAGCTCCCAACTTCTTTCCTCCTCAATGTGATTGAAAAATGACTGAACATCTGATCAATATGGTCATGAGTGTGCCCAAAAAGAAGGAAAACAACCTTTACCTTTTGAAAAATTTTCAATTCAACAAGCATGTTTAGATATCCAAAAACAATCTAATTTTTGTTTTCACGGCAAGTGTTGTCCAATTGTAGATACAAAAATTCAGGAAGATTACCAGACCAATGAGAAATCACATCATGAATTATGGTTATGGTCAGATTTGCATCATTATGAATATTTGGAGCTGTGAAGTACACCCTTGGAAACATTTTCCCATTGAAGACCATACAACCGACCAAGTGAAATTGAATAAATTTTTCCTCCTGTAAATTTTTGGGTGTGTGAACAAAATGTGGTAGAAGTGTTTTCTTCTGGTCCATACCATCAATTATCAAACCAAAATATTTATTCAGACTATCATAACACTTCTTTCGATGCTTGTACAACTTCTTCCTTTCGTTTTTTTGTTGTTCGCGATGCTCCTGAAGTTGTTTTACAATTAAATCTACACAACATAAAAGAGATTCATTAAGAAATATGTTTTCATAGTTGATGACTATACAATTTTAAAAGTTAAAGTTATGAGTGCTTACCCCTTTCTGAGCCTTCACATTTGTCCCTTTTTTATTTAAGAGAAGCACATGTACTGCAAATCCCCATCCTTGTCTTCTTAGGAATACGGACATTGTTGAGTTCTTTCTTCCATACCTTCACAAAATATTGATATGTAATAAACTGGCCATGTCCCTTAGCACCTTTTGCATATTCTTTGTATAAGTTGTAGATTTCTCATCTTGAAAAATTATATGGAATATGTATTGTCTCTCTATTTGGCATACACTCTCCATGCTTTGAAAAGAAATATTTCATCCATGACATTGCAGTATTTGATAATGGACCAAACTGTCTTTTATGACATACTTCTGAATAAAATGTGGGATCCTTTTCCAAATTTTCTTGAAATTTCGAGAGACGAAAATTCCCAATCAAATGAAACATTTTGAAACCTTTTCTACAGATAAAAAAAGTCCCAATATGATAATCATAACCTGACAATGTAGATTGCATGCACCCAATTAAATATGAATTTTGCATGCTTTTATTCATTGACAAATATCTCTTCCTGCTTTCTAATGCAAATTTGAAATCCATATGTTTCAAGCAACCTTTTTGGCAACATTCACTTGAAATGAGAGCACTGATAGAACTTCTTCTCGTCATATATTCTGCTCTACCCCTTGTATAACTAGAACAACTTGCATTGATACGAAAAGGTCTGCTCCTACTCCTTCATACAATATTTCTTGGCAACATCTCCATCATTTGATCATAATTTGTATAAGGCTTTTCATCATCATTAAGAGGAATGTTATCCACACTATGATCAGCTCTGCTTTTCAAATATTGACTTGGAGGATATTCTTCATCTTCCGCTTCTTAAGTGCTACTGTCGTAGTCTTTAGAATTCAGATTGAATGGAAAATCTGACTCAATGTTTAATGGATATTCTTCCTCATATGAATTGCCAGTGCTACTCTCATAGTCCATAGAATTAGGACTACGTTGAAAATGCGACTGTTTACTTATTGAAGATGCTACATCCCGTCCTTTTTCACTGCTACCTTTACACTAATTAGAATTAGGACTAAGTGCATCATCCTGTCCTTCATCATTGCTGCTCTCATAGTCCTTAGAATTAGGACTAAGAGAACACAATGGCACTCCATTCTTTTGAAATTCATCATCACGCTCTTCATAACTATTGCTCTCATAGTCTGCAGAATTAGGACTAAGTGGACACTGTGGTACTCCAATCTTTTGAAATTCATCATCCCACTCTTCATCATTGCTGCTCTCATAGTCCTTAGAATTTGGACTAACTGGACACCGGACACTCCATACTTTTGAAAATCAACATCATGCTTTTCATCACTACTGCTCTCATATTCCTTAGAATTAGGACTAAGTGGACACTTTGACACTTCATACTTTTGAAAATCAACATCATGCTTTTCATCACTGCTGTTCTCATAGTCTTTAGAATTAGGACTAAGTGGACACTGTGACAGTCCATTATTTTGAAAATTTCCATCATGCACTTCAAAACTACTACTCTCATAGTCCGCAGAATTAGGAATAAGTGGACACCGTGACACTCGCTTCTTTTGAACTTCACCATTATGCTCTTCAAAACTGCTGCTCTCATAGTCTTCAGAATTAGGACTAAGTGGACACCGTGACACTCCATTCTTTTGAACTTCACCATCATGCTCTTCAAAACTGCTGCTCTCATAGTCTGTAGAATTAGGACTAAGTGGACACCGTGACACTCCCTTCGTTTGAACTTCACAATTATGCTCTTCAAAATTGCTGCTCTCATAGTCCTCGGAATTAGGACTAAGTGGACACCGTGACCCTCCATTCTTTTGAACTTCACCATCATGCTATTCAAAACTGCTGCTCTCATAGTCCTCAGAATTAGGACTAAGTGGACATCGTGGCACTCCGTTCTTTTGAACTTCACCATAATGCTCTTCATCACTGCGGCTTTCATAGTCCTTAGAAGTAGGACTAAGTGGAATCTGTGACTCTTTATTTATTTGAAATTCTCCATCCCCTCTTTCATCAATGTTGCTCTCATAGTCCTTAGAATCAGAACTAAGTGGAAGAATTGACTTTCTATTCATAGTGGAAGAATTCCCGCTATATTCATCAATATGAATAGAGTTGTTATGTGATGAAGAAGTTGATGGTGTATAAATCGAAACGTCACTATCAGAAAAATCCATCCCTTTCAAATAGAATATGTTGAATGATACAAATGGAGAGTCTCCTAAAGATATTATATAGCTTAAAGAATGAAATTTCCCTCCAAAAAATTTCGCGAAAATATTTCCCTCCAAAAAGTTTCACGAAAATATTTCCCTCCAAAAACCCTATTAAATTTATTTACCTTCATTACTTTGTTTTACAATTTATTAAAAAATGTAAACTAAAATTTATGAAATCATAATTAAAATTATAAACTACAACTTCTACATTAATTATTATAATAGTTAACCATATAATATTCGTTCCAATACTACAATATTCACTTTATAATATTTTAAAACAAATTATCCCACATTCAACCCGTTGTAAAACAAATCTATAATATTCACTTTATAATATTGTAAAACAAATTACCCATATTATCCGTATAGTAAAACATCTCCGTAGCTTCACTTATATATTAAAATTTCATTATCACTACTACTCACATCACATCCAGGCTTTCTGAAAATCGTTGAAAGACTCGTGAATTTGTGGAGCAGCTAAATCACTATCAACAACATATTCAAAGAAGAATTCTCGCAATTAAAAGGTAAGTTAATTTTTTTTCCTTGAAAACTTTTATATTAAATTAGTTTAATGATTTTTTCTCACAATTAAAAGGTAAGTTAAATTTTTTTGCTTGGAAACTTTATATTAAATTAGTTTAATGAATTTTTTTTTTTTAAATTAATAAGTTTCCCGAGCCAAAATAACAATTACATCCATCGTGAGCCTGGTGGGCCCAATCAACCTCATTTGCTTAATACACGTGGGTGTGCCACACCCCCCTCACCTGCCCGTCCGGCCCCTCCGGGCGCCCTACCTAC